>VXBI01013141.1:108449-133956 GCA_013397375.1 Toxostoma redivivum
TTCCCTTCCCTTCCCTTCCCTTCCCTTTTCTCAGCATTAGTTATGTTTTTGGATCTTTTGCAAAGGGCCATATGATGCATCCTGACCCCAAGTAGGCAAGATGAATTTCCCTTCCCTAAAGTTCCTGTATATAACGACCAATTATGCAGATGAGGAGAATTTCACCCAAAATAAATTGCATGCTCCATCTGATTATGGGTAATAGATTATTCCAGACCTATACTGTCCTCAGGTGGAATTGAAGGATCCTTTAAACATCAAGGAATATATTCATAACCATTATCCTCTTAACCCTTTGATGTGAAAAGATTGCTATAAAATTTACTAAATTCATCTAAAATGACTTTTGAATCTCCAATCACTTTGTTCTCTGCATTAATAATACTAGGACTAATCCTGCATGACTTGTGAGATTTGAGATGAGTAGCTAATAGCTTTTGAATCAAGGGTGCCTTTCAAGGGTGCCTCTAAGCAGTATCTAAAACTGTGTGTGTGCAATTTGTCTTATCCAAATTGGTGCATATTCAGAAGACTATGTAACTCATATACAAACTGCATTTTCCTTCAAGATGTATGTAAGTCATATATGCAAATATAGTCTGAGGATTAATAGTGGATTTCTTTACACAGAGAACAGAAAAGAACGACACATAAATACTTACAGTTGCTTCTGAAAATTTAGCTTTATTTATCCAGTGAGGAAATGGGGGAGTTTGATTGTTTTTAGTCTGGTTTTGGATCCCAGGTGTTTTTTGTGCTTTTCCATGGTTCCAGGATTTCATTGGATTAAGGCTAACACACTGAGACTAGTATTTTCCTTTTCTGTTCTTCACCTCTCATCATTTGTCTCTCAGGTAAAAAAATGAGTCAGAAACACTAGTCAGTGAGAGTAGCTGCATCCAAAGTTTGAGCTTTCCTACATTCAGAGACTATTTACAATCTGGCCATTTTCTTGTTTCTCTACTTTGTCCAACTTTCCTCTTTTTTCATAGTCTCTGCATCCAATGTTTATCCTCATGTGGTTCTTTTGCCACTCTTCTCCTCTAACTGCCTCAAATTCAATATTCTTTCTTTCTTTATTCCTTTCACATATCCCCAGGTAACCCCCTAGTTCTTTCTTTGACATCCCTGCCTCCATCCTCCAAAGATATCATGGAATATACTTGCTGTTTTCTGCTACTTTTACTTTTTTGTCTATTTAGAGTATAAGCTTCTCAGAACAAGGATTTTTTTGCTACCCTTTATGCCTACTGTGCCTAGCACAAAAGGTCCCCAAACAAAAGTTTACCAACAAATTTTATGCATGAAATCTTGATTTTCCCCCATATTCATTTAATTTTAAAATATTCATGTTCTTTTGTAAATCAAATAAAGACATTTTCATAAACAGAAACAAAAAAAAATTCCCAGAAAATATTTTTTCACCTCTCAAAAGTGGTAAAATCACAAACTATTCAAGATAACAGTCTACATGTGATCTTGGATAGCATTATAGGACACAAATCCTGTTTGTGAAAGCTTAATCACAGAATCACAGAATAAGTTGAATTGGAAGAGACCCACAAGGATAATTGAGTCCAACTCCCAGCCCTGCACAGCACCATTCCCAAGAGTCACACCATGTGATGAGAGTATTGTCCAAATGCTTCTTGCACTGTGTAATTTAGGAATTTAAGTGATTCAGCTTATCTGAAAAATGGTTACTCCAGGAATTGGTTAGGCTATCATCACCAGTGATGTTCAAGATCAAAGCCCTGTGTGTTGTGTTGGCCCTCTAAGAACATGAGATCAGGAATGTCAGCGTGTCATCCAAAGTTCTGACTAATTTTGAGCAGAATGTCCTTTCTGCTTCCATCCTCAGAGAAGATCATTCCAGACCAAAAATTAGGACAAACAAGTACTGCTGTACTTGTGAGCAGATCTCTACTATGCCTGGGATAATAATTTTCCCCATGATCTAAGTGTGAAAGAAACTGCTGCCAGAGATAATGACAAGAGTGTAGGATCCAATGACACAGTAGAGTCTTTGTGTATTTTACTCACTCTTGAGCTTAGTTTGAGCCATCTCCTGGTGTGTTGATCAGAGGTCCAGCCCTAACCCTAAATTATTTAATGATTCATTGTACAGTGCCAGGTCTTCAGAGATACTGTTCCATATTGACTGTATTTTACCAGCAAATCCAAGGTACATTCCAAGGCCATGTCCTATCTCCATTTTGAGATGAGAGCTCTTTAGAGGATGCTGAATTATAGAAAAGGCAGTGATAAATTTGGGACTCAGCCTGTGAAAGCTGTAAAGAAACACCATTTTCTGAGGTCTTTCTTAGGCCTACTTGTGTCTGAATGGGAACATTTAATTGCCACATAACTGCAGTTAAAACTTTTCACAAAGTAAAGCAGCAATCAGCAAGCTCCATCCTAAGTAAAACTGGAAGGTTAGAGTTTAAAAGCTGTAAAAAAACATAATAAAAAAATATTTTATTGGAAACACAGAATGCTTCCCAACTGGGAATTTAAATGCTGGAAAATACATACACACAACACTGTATCACAGCATGCTGTGTATAAAGATCAATAAAATAGATAATAAAAAATTTGGTTTATTGAGTGACTTTAGCAAAAATGCCAGCATAACCAGGGTGATAAAGAGAGAGGTATGTTTACATGCCATCACTTATGCATGCTGTGTCTTAGGCAGTTGTTGTCTTCCTGGGGAGGCCAATGTGGCTGTAGCTGCTTCATGGTCTGCATCTTCTCAGACAGTCAGGGGTAGGGTTGCACACAGCTACATCCCTGCTCTTCACAAACCTCCTGCCAAGTAGCAGCTAATAGTGTTCTTATTGATGTAAGGCAAACACAGGCTCACAAGACTAGAAATAACCAGTAAAAACTGCATTTTGTTCATGCCTCCAGTCCTAGCTGTTCACTGAAGTACTATCAAAGTAGTAGAACTAGAATGATTTTTATCACCTGAGAATATTACACAGGAACTTCACTTAATATAATTTGTTAACTTTTCTAGTAAAGTTGTATTACCCAGAAATAGCTTGTTAAACTAAACATGACAGTTCTCCATATTTTCAGCAGACAAAGGCATGGCAAATGCCCTTGGCTTCAGAGAAACTTCTAATACTTTAAATAACCCTCCACAGGAGAAAATAGTTTTCAAACTTACCCATATATATCTGTGACGTGACTTGCTTATAGTTGTGCCTGTCTACTAATATGCATTTTTATTAAGCTACTATATTTTTCCTCTCTAAAATAGATCTTTCACTAAAATAATTATTTTCTCCATAACAGAATAAACCCAAAATAATAAATAGTGCAGTTGACAAGAGTTCACAGTATTTTTTTGTTATTTTTTCCTAAGAAATCATGATTTCTCATGAAAATGATTATTATCTTTTACTCTTCCGTAGCTTTTCTTTGTGTCTGATTTACACCTTCTTTCATTTTATAACTATCTGTGTCATGATCAGAGTGTTTTTCATTAGGGTTTTGCAATTGCTTGCCTATGTTAAAATTCCTGCTATTTTTCTGAATGGAAGCACATGATGATAAATTTTAATTAATGTTGATTTTATGATACTTTAACTCTGCCTTAAGGACAAAAACTAAAAATCTATCACTGTCTCCTAATTTTCAAATCAATCCAAGAATATATGAAATGAAACATCACAAAAGGCACTTATAGAAGATATAAGTTAATGGGAAGCTGTTTGATTTATTATACAACAGATAAGATCTGCATGATACAGCTTCCTGATGGTTTATGTGTCTATGAAATCTTTCTAATGAAGGTTATTCCTGAACTAATAAAATTTCATATTCCAGTCTATACTCTGTCATCAACCTATAGTGCTAGATTTGGATTGATAAACATTAATTACAAAAGAATTCTTTTGTTGATTCAATGAAGATATGCTCTTTGGGTGGACAATATAAAAACAATTACATTCTGCCATGGCATATCTACAAGGGAGAAGCAAAAATGACTACTTGTTATCTATTACCTTTCCACTTGGAAGAGAAGGGGAAGACTTCACAGAAGTGAAGTCTTTTACAGATGTAATGAAGTAAATGATCTTTTAGATATTATTTCAGATTTTATTTCTCAGGATGCTTTGCTCTATAGGAAATGCACACACACATATTTGAATTTCTGTGTTAGCTGTAAATCAGTTTAGTCTATAAACTTTTGTTTGTGTCCTAATAAGCTAGGTTAGAATAAATGTTGATAATTAAGGAAAGAAGATAAAATGCATCAGGCAGAACTTCACTGATAAAAATTACTCTGAAAAAGACCAGCACCATTCATGTGCTCTGTTTCCTCTCTCACATCAAAGGCACTAGCAGCTCTCTGAGGTACAGGTATGCTCAACTCATCATCTGAAGCTGATTTGTTCACTGACTTAGTGGAAACATCCCTTGGTAATGTCAGAGGACACTTGCCATTTTAGAGTTACCTGGCTATGATTGTTCATTATAAATACTTGTTATAAAGCTACTATCCTCATCTTTAACATTCCTCATTTTTAAAGTCAAATCCAAGTAGCAGAGTTAGGCTTGTATTTCCATGGTGGATATCGTTTAAAGAAAGCATGTGTTTAAATTCAACTCCTTTGAAAACAAAATACATGCATGTTTTTAACATTAATAGAAAAGTGTCCCAATAGGAATGATTTCCTGAGTGGGAGCTTTAATCTCTACCAAGTATTTGGTAGAGCTCAAAACAGGATGAACATGTGGCACTTTTATTTTGCATCAAACATTTGCATAATAAAGGATAAACTAACAAAAGAAGTGACTTAAATAAAAAACGGGTTAGCCAAATAATTGAAATTTATCCTTAATGTGCAGAGGAGAGAAAATACACATGAAAGACCCTTTGGGATTTTTTTGAAAAACAAAGACCCCCATGAAAAGTTGGTTGATGTTTTGGGGTTTTTTTACCCTGTATTTCTATGAGTTCATCCACAGGCATTCACAGGCTTTGTTTGTCTTCCTATGAAGCAATTAGAAAGCTTACTAAGTGGAAAGGAAAGTACTTTATCAATTAAGTATCAATTTCCATTTCCTTATTTATGATCCTGCAGCTAGTGAGCATCAATAATTTCTGCTTTGCTACAATGTCACCAGGAAGATTGATTGTGCATGTCACCTCAATATGAGAAGACTTAAATGGAAAACACATACTTGCAACAGCACCAAATGCACTTTTCCAAAAAGGAGCAACTTAATCACATTTTTAAAAACAGAAGCTTTAAAGATGCATCACTCCTTTGTTCTGATGAAAGCTCTGCATTTTTCTTCAAAATCTTTATTGACATCATTGTATATTTGTAATTATGCACTCAGCAATCAACAAACTAAAAAAAAAAAAAACAAACTAAAAATGAAGCACCTAGAAAATAGAAAATGCCAAGGTCAAGGCTGCACAGAAGAAATTTCAATCATCTGCCTGTGCATAAAAATTATGACACAGTTAATTAGATGATCACTATAAAATTATTTGAATACACTTGGTATTTGTTTTATTCAGTAGATAGAGCAGACAGTGGTTGGGGAACTTATCATCAATTGTTTTTCAGATTTTTTCTAAATTCTCCTCCAAGAGAAGCCGTTTACATTTTGGTGAGAGAGATGCTTACATATTTCTGACATATTTCTGTCTCTCACTTTAGGCACTCAGTTTCCACAAGTTTACAGAGGTGCTTTAGCCCTGTACTCAGTACTGGTGTTTTCACAGGCTGGCATGTGCAGACCTATTCAGGTTTTAGTTCTGCCAGGAATTTCATAGAACTATGGAAGTATTGAGATTGGAAAAGACCTCCAAGATCATTAAGTCCAGCCTCTGACCAAACACCACTGTGCCAAATAAACCACAGAACTTAGTGCCACATCCAGTCATTTAATGAACACTTCCAGGGATGATGACTCTACTATTTCCCTGGGTAGCCTGTTCCAATGCCTGACTGCCCCTTCAGTGAAGAAATTCTTCCTGCTGTCCAACATGAATCTCATCTGGTGCAGCTTGAGGCTGCTTCCTGTTGTCCGATTGCTACTGGCCTGGGAGAAGAGACTGACCCCATCTGGCTGCACCCTCCTTTCAGGCAGTTGTAAAGAGTGACAAGGACTCCCCTGAGACTCCTTTTCTCCAGACTAAACACTCCCATCTCCCTCAGACACTCCTCATAGGACTCATTCTCCAGACCCTCCACCAGTCCCCTATCCCTTCTCTGGACATTCCCAGCACCTCAATATCTATCTTTAAGTGAGAGGCCCAAGGACAATCGCTTCCCTAGTCTTGCTGGCCATCCTGTTTTGATACAGACCAAGATGCTACTGGCCTTTTTTCCACCTGGGCACACTCCTGGCTCATGTTCAGCTGCTGTTGACAGCACCCCCAGCTTCTTTTCTGCAGTGCAGCTTTCTGTCCCCAGTCTGTAATGCTGGTCCAAGGGCAGGACCCAGCACTTTGCCTTGTTGAATCTCATAGTGCTGACCTTGGCCTGTTGCCCAGCCCTGAAGCAGGATTCTTGGATTATTTAGGGGAATGGCTCTGAAGAGTGGGGTTTTGCCCTTTGGGTGTGCTCAAAGCAGATAGGGCAGAAAGAACAGGCACAGCTTTGAGCAGATTGTGTGCTTCATGGACTTGTGATATTGAAGGACTGGAAATGCATTCCTTCTTCAAGAAGTATGTGAGTCCCTGTTTCTAGAACAGTGTGCTATGGAGACAGTTGTTCCTCTTCAGGCCTAGTAAATTTTTCTATTGTAGAAGTGCAGAAGATACTACCAAAATCAGGGCTGAGGGATATTAAAAGAAGATAAATTCACATCCCTGACTGAAACTGATAAAAATGTAGAGAACTGGAATATGCAGATCTTGCATGCCAATGAAGAACCTCAGTCAGGATTACTGGGTGTTGTGTCTTTGTGCCATTTATCTGCAGTATAATCACAGATGGAAGAGACCTGAATCTCTGAAGAAGCTCTCTGTCTTCAGTGTTTCACACTGGCTGATACTGGCTGATACTTCCCTCAGTAAAAGCTTTCTGGAAACCTCTTTGTCAGCACTTTCACTCACCTGTGTGTATATGGTGAGAACACGTGCCAAATGAAGGGCACAGAATACCTTTACAGTGAGCATGCAAAAGCACCATGTCTTGCAGGATCTGATTTATTATTCCTGTCTCAGGTTCCTCAGTGTATCATTGTCTTCATGGATTACCCTTTTGCATTTTCACACATATTGTGTGTGCTTCACAAATATGAGTGAATTTGTCACTATGCTTCTTAGATGGGCAATTTCCAAATAGGGAAGAGAGGTGCAGGTATCCCATTCTCAACGCTGCCAGGTTGCTCATCCTTTGCTTGCAGGGAGCTACTTGCAAGAGGGCAAGGATGGCTGAAGAAAGATCTGCAACCCACTAGGTTCCCATCTCGGTAGGGAAAAAGACTTTTAGTGAAGGGATAACTGGATGAGGAACATGGCAGAGCCTGGGACACACTCCTGCCAGCTGGCTTCTGCAGCTCACTTGCAACCCAGAACAGAAGTGCTCTCTATCTCAGTCTCTGCTCATATCCACTGGAAAAAAAAAATAGGACCTAACAAACAGTTGCTGGTATTTAGGTTATCCTTGCCTGACTGACATATAACACATACCACAAGTTGCCCTAGGGACTGGTGGGGATGAAAAGATTTTTCACTTTTGGCATGAGAAACAAAGTTTGGAGGAAACTACATAGGAAACTACATAGAACAGGATATTAATTTATGAGGGAAGCTCATGATTAATTGTAAAGTGGATGCTTTGTTTTCACACAGAATCCATTTTCTGGCTACATATTGTCCACTATGACAGTATTTTTTAGTACTGTTTTATAGCAGTGCAAATTATATTAATTCTTTATCCTGGAAACATAATATGCTGTGCCCCATTACTCAGACATGGGTGCCTGTTATTGAAAATTATATTTTTTACCTTCTTGGGAAAAAAAAAAAGAAAAAAACTGAATAAAAGGTTTTCTACCTATTTCAACATTCTTCCCTCTCCTCTTTTCTTCCAGACTTTTCCCCATCTTTCTGCCTCAAATATATATATGTGAAGGTAATATGCTTTTTTTAAAAAAAATTGCAAAATGAATGAAACTTGGTACAATGTAATCCTGAATCTAGAATCTTGACCCTGTTTTTGAGATCTGAAGCCTCCTTTCAGGTCTAGTTTTCTACTGACTTCTTTGACATGCTTCACTAGACCTAATAGCTCCCTATTACCAGTTACAATTTAGCATCTGAGCCAGGAGCTGGAGGAAAAAGGGAGAAAGGAGTGTAAATTATACGGAGATGCAGTGAACAAAGGTTTTATTTCTCCTGAGCACAACCCTTTGATAGGAAAACGGGGGAGACAAATGTGTTGCTAATTTAATTAAGTAGTATGAGATGGCAGGGTCCACAGATGCCATTTAGGACTGGATTAATCAAGAGCAGGTGATGAAAATGAATAGTCACACATAATGTTAGCATTTTTAACAATCCGACACAGTCTAATGGAATCAAGCGCTATTTAACAACAGGGCTCAGTTTTGCTTGCTAATCCAAATTTATCTACACTTTTGCTGTGCACATTCATGTGGATCAAGAACTCTGTTCCCTCTGATGCCCATTAATTTTCTGGGGCATTTTTAGTTATTTAACGTTTTGTACAACATGTTCATGTCCCCTTTTACTGCACACAGAGAGAAGCACTGTGAGGACTGTGGAAGCATTGCATTCTGTGTGCTGAACAAGTATAACATCCAGCAGGTAAACACTTTTTGACAGCTGAGAGATCATCCTTACCAGTATAAAACCTTTGTTTTCCTCCATGCATTCTTTTCCAAAAGCACCAAAAAATTCTGGTGAGCTTTTTCCTTATCAAAGCTTGAAAATATTTTTGATCATAAATTTTGGGACCACCTGCAGCTAGTTGATACAGCGCTTCCAGTGTGCCTTTATTTTCCTGGCAATAACTGAAGCATGTAACTTAGTCAAATCTTCAGTCTACCCTCCAGTGAAGGAGTTGCTAGATGAAGATTGAAACCTCTGTCAGACTGAAAGAAAATTTAACCGCATATGAAGTCATATTTCCTAATAAACAGTTTTCAGCTAGAATAAACTTGATGCCTATAATTTCGCTGCTTGCAAATGATTAGAAGCTACTGTTGGAAATCAGATCTGTGTCCAGTTGTGGTTATATCTCTGAAGAGGCTGTGGCCAAAAACAAATATATCAGCTTTACAAAGCAGTGGGCAAGCAACTCGTTCCTCTACTCCTCTGACAGTTTTTGACATGGAGTAGAGTGTGTAGCAAAGTGCTCTGGCATCTGTTTCTCATCCACTTGAGCAGAGAGGGCATAAAGACTCTGCCACCCATGCTAGGGCTCTGAAAGCTTTATAACCTATTACTTCTTTATGTGGTGTCATAAAAGTAAACCAAATCCTGTCCAACATGAGACTGACAGAGCATTCTGCAGTATTCCTAGTTTTTGAAATCTGAGCTCTCTTTACCCTCTTAATGGATGGATTTATTACGTGTCAGAGTGCAATTTCATATTAGTTGTTATCAGGTCTTAGGGAAGCTTCTTTATTTCACAGAGAGAGGGTACTACTCAACTAGGTGTTATGCATTTTGCTGCATTTACAGTGTCTTGCCAAGCTTGCTTTCTAAACCTTATGAAAATCAATTGCAAACAGCCATGTCTCAGTTGCCATCTTTTGGTATAACTGCTTTCCAATCCCTGAAGACTCTTTAGAAGAGATACCTCTGTATGCCATAAAAGTATTTGTGGTTTCAAGTACCTCTGAGTATAAAAAAATCCAATAAGAAATTTAAAGATAAATATACATTTCTTTCCAATGAGCATTCCCACGATGAACTACCTAATTCTGCTTAATGGTGTTTGGTTCTGGTTTTTCAGGTGAACATTTTATTTTTCAAAATATACCTGACAGAGAAAAGAGAATACCACCAGGGAGGAAAAAACATCACACAAAAAAGGACCCTGAAACACAGACAGCGAAACTCAAAAAAGACTTTTGTGTTTATATGAATGTGATTATAGAACAAAAAAACCCCACCAGGATTACAATAAATTTCAGGATTGTTTTGCCAGCTGTTTCTGACAACAGCAGTGTGAGACTTAAAACCTTGGTAGAAGTGTTGCGGGGCCTTTAGTAATAGCATATTGGGGTGGCCATGCCCAGCTCTCTCTTTCTTCCTTACATGCTGGTAAGCACTCTACAGTCCTCAGCTGATTAAAACTCATCATTTGGGATAATCTATTAAACTACTATTGACCTTGGTGTCTATCTATATCTTTTTTGCCCTATAGTTACTCCTGTAAATTGCTCCAGCTGTACTTGCTAGAACCTGTCCACAATATCTTCAAAGTAGGTGTGTTCATAAAGCTGCTGTCACAGTTGAAGAAATCACCACATCTTCCTGCTCACTCTTGTCCCCAGCTGAGACACCACAACTCATAGAGCAGGTCCGCAGAGACTTTCACTACAGTGCCAGGATTTTTACTGAGCTAATCTCTCCTACTTTGCCCTGACCCTGACCCTGACAAGAGTCACTGATGTGGGATGGCAATGCCTTAAACTGCTGTAGCTGCTTTGCATTTATGACCATGCTCTGAGATTAAATGGTCATCCAATATTCTTCTTCTCAGAAGAGCAGAAATAAGGAGGACTTGAGTGGAGATGTGTGATCAACTGAAGGAGCAGCGTGCTTTCATTCATGGTTTTCATTCATTTTCATGAAGAAAACTTCATCTTGACTTGGTAGTTAAGAGTCAAGGTATGTTCAACAATTGAAGTGTGAGTGATGAAGGAGGAATTGCTGTGTGCTTGTCCTTCAGGCTCATGTTGGAGTGGAGAAAGAAGCTGCTTTGAATTGGAGGGAGGGGGAGAGAAGGAATTACCTAAAGTATTTGATGTGTCTGTTTCTTGCTCTAATTAGGCTTTCAGAACAACATCTATAAAGCTCATCCTTTTTTTTTTTTTTAAGTTCTCATCCTTTCTCAAGTATGTTCACTCTTACAGATGAGATATTGCGCATTTCACCCCTCCTTTGAAGGCAGGGTTATGTTCTGAGGTATACTTGGGTCTTTTAATTAAAAGTTACAGGTAAAATATTTAGAATGCTCCTGAATTATGGAATTTTTTTGTTTTGCAAATGGAAAAGTGTAGCCAATATTCTTTTGCCATTTTATATTAAAAGCAGTGCTAAATTATAATAAAGGAAAAAAGTTAAAAGAGTTGCAGTCTGGATTTATGTATATGTATAGAAGATTAATGCCTTTAGTTAATTTAGATTGAAATATATATTCTAATGAGGTGTTAAAATTAGTTCTGAGAGTGCTCATCTGGCAACTATAAATATGTTATAGCAAGGTGTAATTAAGCCTCTCTAAAGTTTTATCTCTTTACTTTTTTTTTTCCCTTTCTTTTTTTCCTGAGCTTATAGGAACTTGAAGTCAGCTGCAAGGACACCTCTCCAGAGAAAGTTATAGTTTCATAGAAGTTCAGAAACAAATTCTTTTGTGTGTATTCTCACTCTTTGAAGAAAAATGGTGAGAAAATTGTGGCAGTAAAAGGTTTAATGTTTTCACAATTTTGAGGTCTGTCTGTAATGTTTTTATGCTATAAAGATCTTCAAGTTATGACCCAGACTTAACTATATGGATAGAAACCTGGATGGATGAAAATAAGTGTAGGATGTTCAAGCTCAGAAGATGGCAGTTAAGGTATCAAGCTTTGCCTTCAGGCTGGGGACCAGTGGAGAACTGCCAGGCTGTCTATGAGAGACTAAAATCTTTCAGTAATGATGTGGAGGAGATGATGGATGCCAGTCTTACCAAGTGTTCAGGTGACAACAAGTTGTGAGGATCACTCACTGTGCCCAAGGACAGGAGTCCCATTCAGAGATACCCAGGAAAGCTGGAGGAGGGCACCAAGAAGAACCTTGTGAAATGCAACAGGGACAAATATTAGGCTGTGTGCTGGGAATAAAATGCCCCTTACAACACTACAGGCTTATGCCTGAATGCAGGAGAACATCTCTATGGAGAGGTGCCTGGGGAGCCTGATGGACAGTAGGTTGGGCAGGAGCCATCATGCTCTGGCAGCACTGAGTCCACAGCACAACTAGCTGTTATCAACAGGGCAATAGAAAATAGATGGAGGGGAGTGCTTATGTCTCCAAACTCAGCACGCATTAGATGATGTGGAGAATACTGTATAACTCTTTGGGATTCCATTGGAAATCAGAAAACTAATAAGGAAATAGTGAATGGACCTACTGTCTATTAATGTCTATGAATACTGTGAAGACTGTTTAAAGGATTACTGTAACATCTTTGTAATCTGTGGACATCTGTAACAATGTCATTCATTTGACATTCTAAATATTTAATTTCTTGCCTTTGTAGTAAATTAGTTGTGCAGCTTTATCGCTGCAACCACATTGGCAAGCTGACATAGACTCGTGCTTCAAAGTTCTAAAGAGGTAAGAGTCATTCCTGGGGTGTGACCAAGATGGATTCCTCAGTTTTAATTCCAGGTGAATATTTAAGTAGTCAGATAGGAGCATCAAAGAGACATTAAAAAGCAGTCAATGTTTATCTCTTTCCTCTTGAATGAATATTCCAAAACAGAGTTGTATTGCAGCTAGGAGCAGTGGGGAAAGAACAGTGGAATGACCAAAGCTTCCCACTCTCTTTTATGCATAAGGCACTGAGGAAAGCAATAGGGATCAAACAGAACACATGGAGTGAAGGAATGCTGATGCAGGGCAGGGGGAAAAAAAGGGGACTGGCAATGTTGAAAACATGACAGACTGAGTTTATCTTCAGCTGAAGATATTTTCAGGAATAAGATCTATCTACTGGAATTGAATATAAGGTAATCATAACAATTCAATCAATATATAATCATCCATTATGCAGAACATATTTACTTATCCATTTTTGGCTCTAAAATCTTTTGTACATTTAATTTCTTAGCTGTTGATTTCAGGAATTGGTACGTATTAAGTATTAGAATACTCTGACAATGATGCTTGATAATAAGTAAAGCACTGCAGAGCTGTGACTAGGAGACAAAATCTATTGTAAATCTGCAACTGAAAACTTGTTTTCATTAGGGCAACTGTAGCTATATTTCCTGAGTAGACAAGTTGCAATAACTTTCACTAAATTTTATTCTTTTTCTCCTGCCAAAGGAAAACACTCTTATGCTTCAGCCATCACAGTAGAAGACCTCGCATATATTAAATGATTTGATCTTGCAGATGTTACAGGATAAAACTAATAAATAAAAAAAAAACCCCAACAACCTTCCACCCCAAACAACTTTATTCTGCATTGTTAAGAAATCTGCTAATCCATATAGATCTAAAATTGTGTGAAAACTCCTGGCATTTCACTGGGGAGGTTTCTAAGCCACATGCTCTGCCTCTATGAAGTGGCCTTTGGTTTACCTGAAAATATGCAGTAGAGACCCTAGTTTCCTTCTGATCAGCACAAGGACAGAAAGAGAAACAGAAAATTCCTTTTTGCCTTAGTTTCTGTTGCCTGCTCTATTACCAGTTCTTTCTCTTTTTAGAGAGAATCTTTAGCATCTGCAGCTCCATGGTGCTGACAGCCCAGTTCAGAGAGCACTGTGGTTGCAATGGCTTCACCTGGAGATTATCAACCCAGCGTGTGAGCAGGGAGAGAAGAAAGAATAAAGAGCAAAGACAATTAAGCTTAACTCCTCTAGGTTCTGTACTCATGGCAATTTTGGCAAATCTAGTGGGAATCACCTCTGGAGTGAGATGCTTTACCTTGACTTCTTAAGGTGGAAAATTTATTACAAATACCTGGCAGCTGAATACTCAGTGACAAACCTGGAATCTCCGGGAGGAGCAGGTGTTGTCTTTTTACAAGACAGGACATCAGTATAGCTCGAACATTTCCACCATTGTTTAGAAAGCATAATCATTAGATATAGACACAGTATCCCAGTTCCATTTCTCTAGCACAAAGGTAAAACTTTCATTTTTCTCCTTACCTGCTTACAAGTATGAGAGTCAGACTCACTCTACTGCATGGAGGGGCTGTTCTTAGTAGAGAGGCTGTTCTGTTGTGCCATCCCACCAACGTGCTCTGTATCATGTCAGGCTTTATTGATCTGTGTGGATATATGTTTCTAGATCCGTGGACATCTGCCACAATATTCACAGAGCACTCCATAATTGCTGGTGACCAAAGGACTTTCTCTCCTGCAGAGATCTTGAAGAACAAACCTTGAAGTGATATTTAGGATATTAGCTGGTGCGTTTCTCATTTGCACAGCTAAGATAACAGCTCTTCTAGGTACACCTCCAACCACACACAAGTTCTTGTTGTTGAGGTTATTGCTTGGTTTGTTGATTGTTTTGTTTTGTTTTGTTAGTGTTTTTTTAAACAGCAAATGAATTGATTTAAAGGGCAAACAAGGCACCTCCATGGATGTACAAAAATTCTGCCTGCGCTTAAGTAAAAATCTGTATATGGTTTCATGGCACACCTTTTCTCTGAGTTAATTAAGAAGTGTATATAAGCTTACTTGAGGCCTGTTAGGAATAAACAGAGCTGTAAAAAAATCTCGATGAGGACTTTTGTCTCATGGCTTTAGGAATTGGGTAATTATGTAATTGTTGTGTCTCTTTGTTTAGCGTGTGCTCCGCGGTCTCATTAATCAGCGCAGCAATACTAAAATGACTGTGATTTCCACCAGCACGATAAGACATGTTGGCTGCTACATTCAGAGGGATAAATTGGTTATTTTACAAAGTCTCAAAGGGTGAAGGCTTGGGGGTTTTATTTTAACGTTTGTCACATGATCTCGCTGCGTGACATCGCAAATCTCCCATCTCTGCTTTGTTGGTCTATATGCATGAATAATTTTCCCAGTGCTTGTTTGTAGCTGAGCGGGAGAAAGAGAGAATTACCGCTGCACAATCTCTTGTTGTCGGTGATCAGCATTCCGATGGTCTGAGCTGGCTTACAACAGTGTAAAGACATCAGTGGCATGTGTTATAATATATTGAGCATTGTACTCCTGAAGAACGCACGAAAGAAAGAACATTGTTCTACTAGGGAGCAATTCATCGGGTTTTTCCCAGAGACTCTTGGGTCAAGTTTTTATAGGCCTATTTGATTTTCAAATTCTTTTTCCCCCTTTTTCCTCTCAGTGAGCCATAGTGTCCAAACTTGTCTACATTTACTTCCCATGTTTTGTGCATGGTAGATGTCCTTTAAAAAGAGTATCTCAAATAAGTCTTTATTCTTGTTTTGTTGGCTCTTATTCTGTGTTTTCATGAACTCTGGCCCTGGCCATGGCAACTGCAAGAAAAATGTTAACATTGATTGACAGGATTAAGAAAGCCTCCATGCCTATCCGCATTTCAAACACTTTGGGAACAATGGTGTTTGGTGTGATTGAATTAATGAGATATCGTGGACTGTCAAAAGAGCACACATACTTTACATAAACCTGATTATCTTTGCATGGCAGAAATGAAAAAAAGGAGGGAACAGAGGTTTGGCTTTCACTCATACCTCCAAAGGAGCCATCAAAGTGTGTGTGCCCTGGCTCAGAGAGTGATGTGCCCGCTCAACTGGCCTGCCCTCCCTTTCTCTCCACATACTGCCTGGCTCTGCTTAGCATACATCAGCCATGGGCTTTAACAAGTCTATTCAGGCGACTGGGCCCAAAACAACACTCTTTTCACAGCTCAGCACCTCTGTGCTGATTTTTTTTTTCCTATGGGTCTATTGTTTAACTTGAACTAAGCATACATTTCAACAATTAGACCCAAACTGGCTCCTACCACCCTAGCTTAACCCCAAAGAGTGACATCAGTCATGATACTACATACATTTTGAGAGGTGAGCCACAGCTGGTGCTCACTTTTAGCAATAGAATTACTGGAGAGAGAAGAAAGTTTCATGGGGAACTTCTTCCCACTTAAGGCTTTAAATTATATTTCTGTCCTCTGGGAAATGTTCCAGCAGGCATAATAGTTTGGTGAATAAATACAATTCATTGAAGCAGTGCTGCATTTTTGCATAAGCTTTTTTATTTTTTTCACAGAGGACATCATGGATTAAGAGGCTCTGAAATGAAATGTAATCCAAAAGCTGAAAGGATTCTGCCTACCTGCATACCTGTCTGTCTATCTGTCTACTTACCTGTCTTATGACCTCTAATAATTTTACATGGTCCTCACTACCACAGATGAGCATTAGTTCCTCAAATACACACAGCACTGGCTTACTGAAAATCATAAGTTTAATGGAAGTGACATGTGTTTGATGGCATATGGCCCTTTCATTTTTTTTCAAGCAAATAGAAAATTTTTATTGAATTAAACACATTAATTAAAAAAAAATCTAGCTGATTTTTTCACTCTATTCATGGATCATAAGAATTTTTTTTTTCTAAAAATATTTTTCTCTCCTTTGTTTGCTTAATCCAGATGGAGGCAATGTAAAAAATGTTATTTATCCAAAAGACTCTGGTCAGCGAGACAAGTCTTATATTATTTCTAGCTTGTCTGGAGCAAGGAGATACTGAGAAAACCTCAAAAATTGTGCATACAAGAATTTGTTTTTTGCAGACATATGAAGAACGGATAATTTAAATGAGGTTTAAATAAAAAAATCAAGCTTTGCCAGTTTGCTTACAATGTCTCAAACTTCTAGTCCTCTGAAGATCCTCCTATCATTGCATTATTTCTCACCAGGTAAGAATATATAGCCTTTATGTAAACATGAAATACAATATTCTTTTTTTTTTTTTTTTTAAGGATCCTTTACTCACTTGTGTCATGCTTTCAGTCTTAATGAGTAAGCAAGATATAGTCTTTGTAACTTGAGTGGTTATGGTGCTGAGCTGAAAATTATGAGATTTGGTGACCAGATAAAGTATTTCTGCCTTTTCCTCTTTATAGACTTCCCTAAAAACTTGTAGCACTCCCACAAGCTTTAGTGATTCTATGTTGTGATAAATGATTAATTTTCACTGAGGCTTTTAAAAAATACTGTAAGCATAAAGAAGTTTAAAAATCACCTGGTGGCACGTATTGAGCGTTGCTTTGTAAATCATTAAATAATTTATGGAAAAAGTCATTTTAACACGTGTGCATATTTTCTGAGGCCATGGATTAGTGACAGGCCTATCATAACAGATTAATGTTTCAGATCAAAGAAAAGGTGGAGAGCACTGCACTGTGAAGTCACAAAACAAAACAAAATATTTCCCCCCAGAGCTTAGCCAGTAGATGTCTCTGTTTCACAAACCCTGCCATGGTATCAGCTGCCACATCCTCCCAGTTACATCTCCTGCATCCCTCTTATTAGGATAAACTCACCTTCACATAAAAATGGCAAGATGATGTGAGGGTATTTTGAAGTCTGTATGAAGCTGAATGGCCAAGACATTTGGAACTCAGTTGTGCGCACAACAAGCAGTAGAGATTGAGACAGCTAGTTGGAGACTCTGATAACAGAATTGACATAATCAGACTGCTTTGCACTACATGACAGGGTCTTGGGGCTATCTTCATTTGCCCCTTTTTATCAGCAACTAGGAGTTCCAGGATTTATTTGACAACAGGTAAGGATGTTAGTTTTCCCCTCAGGGCTCTTCACAATCATCTGCTCCTTCTGAACTCTTCCTCCTCCAGTCCTATGACACAGAGTGAAGCCAGGGAAACTCCAGATCCCACTGGAGGAGCATATCTTTCCTTCTCCAGTCTTAATAAGAATTTGTCTCCCACAAGGAAAACGTGCAAAAAGATACTGGACAGGTAGTGTCCTTGGGAGAGGGAAGGGAAACTAAGTGTGATGGCATAACCCTGCAGTTTCTTCTGGCCCTTGAACTGCTGCCAAATTGCAGTGCCTTCTGCAGAACACCCTGCTCAGTGCAGCACAGAGCAGCTTCACTTCCACAGAGTGTCACTGGCCTCCTTTCTCTCCCAGAAGTATCAGTACTGCCTATTTCTCCTGCTGAGAGTTCTGCCATTGGGTTAGAACATGTTTTCAAGTACTCCTTTAAATTAAAAGACCAGTTGTATGTCCGTGAGATCAGCAACATAAGGGAGCTTGAAATGGCAAAACTCATTTCTGCTTTTGTGAACACAGATGTTGTTGATATTTATGTAGACTTAGATGGTCTTTCCTGCTCTCTTAAGAGTAAACACTCACTATACCATGTTATTTACTTTAAACTTTGTGAATTAATATTGCTTGCTGTTCCTCTTGACTTTTAGAGAATTTGCAGTAAAACTATGCTTTTCATTTATTAAAACTATTATAATTTGAAATATTAACACCTTTATCCTTGATATAAACAAAAGGATGGCTTTTACCTCATCAAATAGATAATTTCAGTTTGGGTGAAACCTGGGGTTGAGGACTTGTAACTGGTTTAAGATAATCAAAGTGTTGTCTGCTGTTGAAGTTGGTAATTATTGCCTGCCACCTGCCATATCTCACCATGCTTTTCTGACACTTCTCTCATGTCAGCATTAGCACTGGCATGTGTGCATGCCCATGGTAAGCCAGATTGCTGCACCCACCTGCTTGTCCTCCTGGCCAACCTCAGCAAAAAAGGATAACAGGGACACCTGTCTGGGGGTTGGATGGAGGCGGGATTTTCATGGGATTTTTTGATGAGCCTAATGCAATGGTGGAACCCCAGCCCCAAAAGTAGGAGAGTGAATGTTAAAAAGGTACATGTTTAAGGATGTGTAACTAACAGCTATAATTTTTTCAGTCCACCCAAGCAGAAGCCTTTTTTTTTTATTTGTCATCTTTTTTCTAGCTTCTTTACTTAAGACAAAGTAATTTCTATATTGGGTCCCTCAGTACAGATGGTGTTATTACTTATAATTTTATTTTTTTCCCAAATTATAGATGAATTGTTAATAAAAATTATTAGGAAAGCAAACTACACAGTTTCTTCAATAGCTGAAAATTTTTATTATTAATATAAAAGCTATTGTATGATAAACTCCGTAAGAATCCTTGGCAAGTAGGTATGATAGCAAGTAACAGAAAGGTGAAGAAATTGTGTGAGAACTAATGAAGAAACCTTTACCCAAGTTTGTTGTGTCTGACTGTTTCATCTTGGTCCCAATCTGAATCTTGCACAGTAAGTTGTTACCTTTATCCAGATTCACTGCCATAGGCATGCAACCTTCCAAGAACCAGTGATCTACCAGCCTTACAGCCCTTATCCCTGTCTTAGTTCTCTTTCAGGTGTCATTCAGCCAAACTGTAGCTTGCACATAGCTCACTGTGCCATCAGAGCAAGAAGGTTTGTGCTGGTAGATAACTGTGCAGGCTTCTTCCATGTGTATCATCCCTGCCAGCCTTGATATCCCCTCTGTCTTCTTTGATGAGCAGGAAACCTTTCTTTCTCTTATCCTAACACACATTTCTAACATCTTTTCCAGTGTGTGTATCTATTTAAGGCCTAACTATAGAAAAGTGTTACGTTTATGAAGTGTTTTTTCTCCTCAGATAGGTGTGTCGATATCTCTTATTAATACTTTGGTGCCTGAGCAGAGGCTCCTGTCAGTGAGTTCCAACTGGACCAGCAAACACCAGCAGATGTGGAATAATGCTTTCATGAATTAAAACATAGCGGCTAACATATTATAGAGTATTCCTAATTTTCCTAATCCTGGCAGACACTTTGAGCCTCATCTCCAGTAATATCCTGACCCAAGAGAAGTTCAGCAGCAAAAATCCCGTTTATCCTAGGGCATTCACAATGTCACTAGGCTTCCTAGGAAAAGGCATAGAGTGTGTCTTGGAGCATGGTCTTCCTGTCACTTCCCATTCTTATAATTCCTAAATCAGGTAGTATAGTTAAGCCTTAGAGATGATCAGAATTTTTTAGATTTAATTTTTTTTTTTTTTGCAACAGCATTATAAATTTTCCATTATGTAGGCCTCAAGTCTTCTAATGTCAAAGATGTCAGATGATGGGTGAAAATTAAATTGCACATCATACTTATTTCTTTTAAATAAAACCATATAGAGACATATTCCAGGGGAAGTTCGTTTCTAGATACATTCTTCTAAAGATTTTCCACATCTTTAATTTTTGGAGAAAATTTTGCAATAAATTTTAATTTTAAAAATGACTTTGTTTAAAACCTTACCTTACCAACTTTACAAAAATTCTACAATGAAAATATTTTTCTTTAATAACAGTATATGTAAAATAATTCACTAGTATGCAATAGGTTTCTTGTTTTACATTATGATTTCCTGGTCATGTTTCCCACTGGGTTAAACATAGCAATCTGAATTTTAAATCTTGCAACATTTAGAGATTAGGAGTTTTCCTTGATAGTGATGGCTTTACTTTCTTTTCCAACACTGTTTTAAGGGATGCATTCTTTGCTCTGCAGATTCAGTATCCTTGAGTAACCGGAAATCATTAATAAATATAATTATCACTAGCAGTGCTGAAACAGGGGAAGCTTTGAGGTTTGTACAATGCCCTGGCAGAACACGTTTGACTGGATGAAAAAGTTTACGGAGATTAACACCCACAGAGCTAGCCCACTGGTAGGTTGTTGCAGGTTAATGAAAATGTGTGGCAACAGGCAGCAACATTAGCAGGGTCTTTATCTTTAGGTCTCATAAATATTCTCCTTAACCCCTGCTAACACCCATGTTTCAGCCTTTTCTAGAAAGAATTAGGATGGCTAGCTCCATGGTTATTGTCAGGATTAGGCACATTCAGCTCAGGGTTTCCCCCCTCCTGGCAATCGGTTCAGAATTGCCCAGTTTCTTGGACGCTTATTTTGGGCCTCTATCAAATATGATTTGTTGATTGCTGCCCTTGTCTCTTAACCAAAGGAAGGGAAATTAACAGCAAAATCTTTGTGAGCAGAGAAGTGACCTCAGGACATTTTGTTTGAAATGTAGTGCTCTATTAAATAAATCTCTGAAATGCATAAATGTGGGTTCACAACTTTCTGTTCTTAAAAACAGTTTGTCCTTAAGTCAAATTTAAAAGGAGTATGAATTTCTAGTAATCATATACAAGTTTATTTCTCTTTTCAAGCCTTTGTTAGTTTCTTTGTATGTTAAACCACAGAGACATTTTCTTTAGTATATTGAAAAGTGGAGCTGGGAAGGGGTTAAGGATCTTCGTTGACTGCAATTTCTCAATCAGCCTCGGGAAGCCTCAGGTCAACTTTGCTCATAAAACTCTGCACAAATATTTCTTTTTCTATCAGAGGAATTCTAATTCCACACACAGACCAGTGCCACTCAGATTATTACACATTATTAAAAATTAATTTTAAAAAATGGTTTGGTCCCTGAAACTGTGAGAAATGAAGCTTTGAAAAACTCACTCCCATAATAGTAAAATAAATACCAAATAAAGTCTTCTTTCCTGCTTTTTTTTCTTTTTAATATTTCTGTTATCCCTTGATTTTGAAATCTTTCCTCTTTCTCCCCCTTGCACAGTACAAATGAAGATAAAAGACTATCCTTATGGAAAAAGAAATTATATGGAACTTAATAGGGATAAAATCTGCTATAGAGATTAATAGGTTTTCACAGAAGTTACTCTAAAAAACCATGTAATTTAGTAGAGACTTCAATATAAAATGTGAAAAATCACTCCCTCCTGTGGTAAAACCTGTAAGAGGGTGGGCATGAGAGAGAAATACTTCTGTCACAAGGAGACTGTAGTGCTGTGTGGAAGAGAGGTGGGAGTCACCTGTGCCCTGCAGCACACGCAGACCACAGCCACGCTCCAGGCAGGGGTGGCCACAGGCAGGTTACCCTCACAGGAGAGAGAGAGGGGACTTTGTGCTCTTCAGGAAACTACTGCCAGCTGCTGAGAGAAGGGTGGCTGTGGGTGAGGGACAGATTTCCTTTTAATTTTTTTTTCTTGCCATTGTCTTGTCCTCCAACTCAGTTTGAATCGTGTGTTTTCCGAGTTGCCTTGTTCTAATTTGTGCTTTAATAAAACTTAGTCCTTTAGGGGATTTGTGTTCCTGCATTGTAGCAGAGATGAGACTGTCCTAATTCGTGACTTTGGTGAATATGGGATCTGAAATACACCAGAGCAGACGTAAAATTCTAACCCACTGCTGGTTCCATCCTGGTAACTACCCATGTGCTTGCATATGGGTCAAATGAGTCTATGATCACAAGAAGAGGATTATTTAAGAAATACAGTCTTTTCATCAAACTGTGTCACTTTCTTATTTTCTATCAAAAAAGTTTATAATTCTCACTGCATTTCCTAAAAATCTTGTGTGTGTGTGTGTATAAGAGCAATTAAAGCCTGATTTACTGTATCAATCAGCAGGTAGAAGACCTCGACCCCCTAAAATGCTTTTACTTGTTTATTTGTACCCATTAATAAGCTTATTAAATATGAATATGAAAAACATCCTTTTTAACAGAGCCAGACCATTCTCTGAACAAAGGTGGCAATTACTTATAATTTTAAGCAGTGTCAATTTTGAACAAAAAATTTCTCTACTAATTTACCTTACACCTCCATAAGAATAAAAATAAAAGTAAAAAATCCCACCCCACCAAAAATAGGGTTTGTTTATGTTAAAACATTCTGAGAGGAATTTCTTAGGAAGATTTCTCATTTCTTTATATTGCATCATTGTAAATTCTGATCATTTGTGTGCTTATCAGAGCAACTTGTACTGGAGACCAAGAGAACAAAAAAGATGGGGTGGAGCAAAGCCATCAGCTCTGCAAAAGGAAGGAGGTGCATTGTTTTTGGTGTCTTCCCAGAAAAGACAGATAAGAAAATATACATCACACGAAACTGTACAAATAAGACCACCTGTTAACCACCTGTTTAGCTGATAATTTACAACATTTGATACTTTTCAGAAAGGTTAGCATTTGACAGATGCTGGCAGATAACCCAAATTCCAAAGCATATCATGGAGTTCCTGCTTAATAACCACCTGCATAGCTGTCAGCAGTTTCTTGCAGCGAGTAGACTCGCACATATCCAGCTGTATACTTATCTGTTGGACTTTTCAAATTATATGCAGTAAGTAATATGAAAAAAGTCCCGTGAGGATTCAAAAAGTGGAAGAAACAGGTAGATAGGTAATATCAATTATTTTCCTTAAAATTTCTGCCATGTACTGAACACCAGGGTTCTAGATGAGGTGAGGATATGAGATCATTCCAAGATGGATCAAATCTAGAACCTATGAAGGCTGTGTCATTTTCCAGAAGCAGGATAATGCCCAAACTTAATAGTGATATTGCAGAAGCAGTAGATGAATTCAAAGTGTGTTCAACAAAAAGGATTTTCTAAAAAAAATAATTTCAATAAAATTAAAAATACCTCATTCATGCATTCACAAAAGTCTTGGAAATGATGGACCTTAAGAATGCACAAGTTTGTTGCAAAATCTTCCACAGCTTGTTCTCCTGGGAGCAAAAATAATGAAAAATAGATACTGATCACAAAGAAACCATGGGGGACTCTTAAAAATAGTTCTGGTGAGGACCTACATATTTCCTGTATCAAAAAAGAAGACTATTTCTATGTTACCAAGATGGGAAGACAGCACAAACATATGTACTTTGATCATATGAGGAATAGGGATGGAAGAAACCTTGAAACAGTTAGTGCATCTGAAAGGGATCATAAGAGACCACCCCCTCACAGAGGATGAGTGGCGAGAAGATGGTGTGTGACAGATGCTCAGGAGTAAGTTACTTATAAATCACGCAAGAAATGGACTGAAGTGGCTCCCAAATATTGCAGTAAGATGTTACCAGTATTTTACCCAGGTTTTACCTTTTGGAAAGGGAAGACGAATGTCTCTATACCTCATTTAGCTCACTCGTGGTGTTACTCTGGATTCCTGACCAGGCACAAGTCTTGCTGCACACAGAACCTTTCCAGGCCAGTGGGAATAATGGTCAGTTCTCTCTGTATACATAAATGCAAGCTGAAAACATGGTATGTAAGATGTTTTGATCTGATATTCCCACACATTTTCAACACTCAAGATATAAAAGGTGATCATTGGCCCAGAGAAGAGGGTAAATACTCAAGCAAACATGAAAAGGACCACATACATAAACAACTATTTTAAGTATTAGATGAAAATATTTATTTTCTCAATGCTATTCACTGGGACATTTTTCAGAGGACATTTTTTCTTTCTGCACGAGTTGGATTCAGGTTTGAACTTGCAACATGAGGTGCAGAGAGTGAAGGGATTGTGACACCACTTCTTCCTTCCTTTCTGTCCCCTGCAGGTAGGAGGGCCAGGCAATAAAGATACTGCAGCTCATGGTGTACACATAGCAAGCACAGAGACTTGAAGGGTAGATGTAATTAAAGGGGCACATCTGCTATATTTAGTTCAGTGTCTGTGGGAAAAGGTGGCCCGTTCTGAACAATGTTTTTGATAAACTACATTTGATTAAGTTAAAGGCTGAGTAGTTAAAGCCCAAAGAAAAAAGCCTTTCGAAGGCCATACAAAGAGAACACTTGCTTTGCTTTTAGAGGAGAGCAAATATGTGTTTTAGTTTGTGTATTATATGAGACCAAACTTCTGCTGCTATACATTGGGAACATTCCATCACATTTGCTTTATGTCCCTAAAACTTAATTTTTTCCCTCCTCATTTCTTCCCCTATTTTCCCCCTTGACATTTCCTTTTTCATTGGAACTATTTGTTTTAAATTCACTTCTCTCCTCTGAGAAAGACGCATTGGCAGAATCATTTTTGTATATATTGGTGAGGAAGAACTCGATGATGATTTTATTAATACTTTCTGAAGTTTACCTGGACTAGATATTATAATTTACCAGCAGTGACTTAGTAATAAAATAAGAATCAAGGAGCTAAACAAACAAAGCTTTTAAGGTTCATTTTTCAGAGGAATTTATAGGAATGTAGTCTGTGCGAAGCAGTAAAGAAACTGTGTTCTGGGAGCACAGGTATGTAGCTGCTAAAAGTGATAATTATCACTACTAAATATATTTGTGCATGTAAAAGTATATGATGCTTGTTTCAGAATTGGTTTCCTAGCCATAATATCTATGCACAAAAATATGTACAAAGAGTATAAAAACAAACATATATTTTATTCAGCCATCTTTCATTCTTTACTTTAAAATTCAGGAAAAGGGCAAAACATTTTAAAATGTGAAACTATAGAGCTATACTTAATGCCTACATTCAACTATTTTCCCTTAGAGGATAAGAAAAAGTATTAAAATTTCTATGTATTTTCCCCCTTATTTTCCTCACTTTAAATTTTTCTGCACTTCTTTCCTGAAGAAAACTTGCTTGCATTGACCTATTAAGGCTGTGTTATAAAAGCCATCTAGTGGAGTGTTTTTTTTTTGTTTTTTTTTTTTTTTTTTTTTTTTTTTTTTTTTTTTTTTTTTT
>VXBI01013141.1:133971-261691 GCA_013397375.1 Toxostoma redivivum
TTTTATTTTTATTATTTAGGAGACCATATGAAAGAGCAGATCCTTAGTTTGAGTAAGGCATCCTAGTCTCATTGACTGCTATAATGCTCTGGAAATTTTCCTCAGCTGATGCTGTCCAAATTTGAAACATTCAGTGTCCGCTACACTCACTACATTTTTTGTTCTGTAGGTCTCTATATTCTAGTTTGGTGTTTTGTTTTTTTTTGTTTTGTTTTGTTTTGTTTTGGGTTTTTTTGGTGTTTTTTTTTTCTTGTTTTGGTTTTTGTTTGTTTTCATTTTTGTTTTTGTTTTTGGTTTTAGTTTTGGTTTTGTTTTGTTTTTGAGCAGCTCATATAAAAATGACTAATCTGAGGAAAATTTCTGAGAGAGGAAGGAACAAGTGTATTGCTTACTGTGAACTGAGTGATTTGTTTACAGCAGATTGTTTACACATAGAGAGTCTTAAAGAAAAGATCGTCCAAGTTAACTTGAAACCTCACATCCATGCGTGCTCAATTTCTATTTCTGAGATCATGAAGGGACATGCAGGTGAGTTAACAGGTGCACTGAAACCAGTCTGTGGGACCCAGGTTTCCCATAGTAAGATGAGCTCAACTCTGTAACATGCTCTAAGCAGTAGCTGCAGAGAACTGTCAAATTCTGTTTCTTCCCATGCAAGGGAGCCTTTCCCTTACTGATTTCTTCAGCTCCAAGGTTGAAGGATGGAGATTTGGGAATATGGAAGAAGTTAATGAATTAACATATCTTTCCAGTCATCAATACAAAATTCTTCTTGTTCCAAGGCATTTCACATTTAATACACCCACTGACTTTATTCCACTTCAACACACTATCCCTGTCATCATACTGATGCTTTTACATGTCCATGGTTGCAGTTTTTTGACTGCTCGGCCTTTCCTGGTCACCTGGAACCATAGAAATGTCTGCACATTCCATAACTCTCCCAGAATGTATTTTTCTGGGACTGCCTGGCGTCTAAAAGATCAGTCCCTAGAATGTGCTGAGATGTGCACTAGTTGCTGTGCCTCAGAGGGTATCAGATACAGGGGTTTTAGAGGATGAGGAGGAAGAGATAACAACACCAAGCATTAAGGTGGGCCCCCTATTGCCTCTACTGTAGCCCCTCATTCTCTTAACCTGCAGATTATTATTGCTCCCATTTTGGCCACTATTCTTTCAGCTGTTAATCTTGTGCCCTTAAATATCTTCCTATTAAAAACAGAACAAAACAAGCCACATCTTCACATCCCAGAAGAAAAAAAACATCCTGGAAGACCCTTTACATTGTTTTCAATTGCCTCCTTTTGGAAGTTTTTGACCTAAAGATCTCTTACCAGAAAAAAACAAAAAAACTTAGGGGTGGAAATATGGATAAATAGTTCTGAGATCAGCCTCAAGATGATATTCTTAAAGGGCATTTAAATGAGATATTCCATGGATGTCTTTTTTGAAGGGGACATTCTTCCTCTGCAGAAGTTCAGTGTAATGTTGCTGTCACATCAATAACTGGATTTCAACAGGATGAGACAGCTTGTCTGTCCTCAAAAAGACTCATCTTGCCAAAAATAAGGGGATAGATTCATCTCAAAGACAAATTTCTATGTCTGAGTTGAAATATCTGCATTTGTTGTGACCTCTTGTAGGTTGCACTGCAAATATTGGCAATTTTACATGGCAGAATAAAAGAACCTGGTTTGCTCAACATCAAAAATAAAAGGTAAGAAACAGAATTTCTTTTTATAAATACTTTATAGGAGTAAACACCAGAGAGGTTGGTAAACAGGAAGACAAACCTGCATGAAGAAAAACAATGTACGTAACTGAGACATCTCAGCCAGAAATAAGTCTCTAAATATCAGAAGAGTAAAGTTTGGGAACAGATTTACTATAAGAAAGAAGGGCCAAAGGGGATCAAACTACTTCTACGTTGATTTTAGGTAAATTTAAAACTGGAATTATAAAAATGTAGTTGCCTGTAATGGAATGTGAGGATTTTGACTCTTGATACATTCTTAGGAGTGCTAGTAAAGAGTAGGCTGCAGAACAAACATGTTACAAGGTTCTAACATTTAATTTCTGATTTTGAAGACAGTCAAAGAATGCAGAAAACCAGAACAGTTTCCTAAAAGAGGAAATAAATTTTTTTCTACATATTTTCTCCACTCCATCAATATTGCATCTGCCAAACTTTGGATAGCAAATTTATTGCATACTCTAATTGAACTGTATAATCTTCTTTGTGACCATTCATTTTGGTGTTCAGAAACAAGAGGAATGTTCAGTTTACTTTTCTGCTAGACTTTTGTCCATTAATCATTCCTAGCGTGTACTGAAACAAAGCGAATCTTAAACCTACATTCTTTCCACTAAAAATATATTGATTTTATTTTTTAATCAATGTTTTTTTAAAATTTCAGTCTCCTCCATTTCATATGCTGTCCCTACTTTTCTGTTCACTTATTATTGGTATGGTTGAAGTATCTCCTGCAATTTGTTTTAATTTCCTAATTCAAGTCTAATGCAATTCAGTCAAAGACCTTAGACCTGAAGCCTAAAAGTCAGGGTTACTTTCAATAACTCTCATGTGCTCCCTCTCCATATCCAGATTAAATCTAGTCTCTTATAGAAGACCTTGCATAGACTTCACACCTATTTTACAATTAATTTCCAGTGTGATTCTCTCTCAAACTTAGTGACACCCTCAAACTGACTTGCTGTTATCAGTGATGATGCTGATTATGTGACAGTATAATCAGAAAGGAAATTCATGTGTAAAATTGTGAAAGAACAGAACATAAGATTCCTTCAGCTTCTGGCACTGTTATCACAGCAGTATCTGAGAAGTGAACCTCCTGTCTTCTGAAATCTGTGGTGATGCTTCCTCAGCTCTGGGCTTATGGCAACCTTTGCCTACCTCTAAGATGCACATTACCTTCTGAACTACAGGATACAGGAGAAAAACTTACTGCCATATGAAGTTGCAAAGATGGAAAAAAGAACAAAAAATACACTTACTGAAAATATGCATCTCGGTCTTATACTGTGCAGTCTGAAAAAATTAACGTTTTTCTCTACAATATTTAAAAGAGAAGAAGAGGTTTTTTTATTTGCAATAATTTAAATTTTGTTTCTCATTATGGAGTGAGAAATTCAGGGCAAGAGCACTGAAATAAATGAAATTTCTCCAGATTTATGTAAAGAACTGAGAAAAATAATGATGCCTAAACAACAAACAGAACCCTGTTAGAGATCAGTTCAGCTCAGCTATGGAATTCTTGTGGCAATCAGGGAAAGTCAGTCTTTTTGTAAGTGATCCTGAAAATATGTAGAAACTTTGGGTAAGGCAGCTTGCATCTGGTTTTTATATTTCATTTACATGTTGCACTCCTTTTAACCTACCTACCATTATATATAGAATATATATCTTCTCATACATATGAAAAATGATGTTCAGGGTCAGTTAAATGATGTTGCTATAAAAATAATAGTAATTAAATATATGAAGAGGCCATTGGTGGATTAACTAGTCTTCTTTTTTCTTTTTTTTCTTTTTTTTTGGATGGTATGTATCAAAGAAAAAGACTAAAAATTTTTACTCTAATATTGCTGAAATTATTTCAAACTATATTGTATGGTCCCAAATAATAAACAAGAATGTAACACAAATGGTGTAATGATTTTTTAATGTATAATTCCTCATTTATTACTTTTCATATGGGGCTTAGATGATGAATGGAAATAACACTTTACAACCATTTACAATATCATTCTTTATAAGAAGGCACCAAGTGAGGCAGGAAAAGGATGGGATTAAAGTGGAAATAAATGAAAAAATAAAATATTTCCTTTTGAAGATTACTTATTTAAAGAAAAAACTTTGTATTTTCAGTTAAACAGTCCTTTGCACCCAGGGAGCTTTTCTTTCACTCAAAGAATGCTTGTTAGTAACAATTTCTTGTTGGTAAAAGTTAAATGTCTTTTCTTTTTGATCTTAAAAGTTTAATTCTTCTATATTAATCCTGTTCTTAATCAGAGAGATTTACCAAGACTTAAGAAGGACACATGTACACACACAGCAGGGAACAGACAAGAAAAGAAAAAAAAAGATGACAACTCCTATTTATGGTTAAGCTTTGGAAAGATATAATTAATTCAGAACCCAGATTATTCAGGATTCAAGGGACGGTAGCTTGCATTTCCTATCAGTGCAGATTTTAGCCCTGGAAGGTAATTTGGTTTTTTGACAGGAATTCTGGAGCCTTCACTTCTCCTCTTCAGAGGCCTCCCACACCAATTAAAACGTAAATGCATATCATTCTGGTGCCCCATGAAGGAAACTCTTTGTTTCTTCTGCATTATAGGTGCTGCAAGCTACCCAAACTACAATCCGTGCAGTTTCACAACATTAAGAAACAGAAAAAATATAAGGGACAAATTAAACAGATGGGTGAGTTTGAGCAAATGTTGTGTTACAGCCCTCTGTCAGGAATGAGGCTTTACATCAGATGGTGCTTCAGTCACATGCTGATCTGACTTACAGTGAAAGCATTGAAAAAGAACCTCTTTTAATCTGTTTTTTTTTTTTGGCAAATTGGTTGGTTGCATAAAATAATGCCTTGTTTTATGGGTCAGTTGTTGATTTTAACATACTCAGTTCACCTAGCTCATTGGCCCAGGCAATGATAAACCTCAACCAGTGGTGGCAAGTCTCACAAGCCAGGATGAGGATGCAAAACTGAAATTTAATGGCACTTCCTGAAGAACCTTTTCCAGTTTTTAGTGATTTGTGGCTTAAGATTTCTTGAGAAAGAGATCTTGAGGCATTCTCTTCCATAACATTTGATCAGTCGTCTCTTGAAATCACACAAAGTTCTGACATTTGTAGCATCCTGGAACAATATGCAAAGACATTCTTTGTATGGAAAAATATCTGCATTTATTTGTTTTCCTAGATGTCACAATGAGAAAAAGAGAGTAAAGATATTTTGATTTCATCTTCTGTGAGGCATACATGGATTTTATGAACCTCCGCTACTCCCTCATTCCACACCAGTATTTCTTTTCCGGTCTGACCAGTCCTTTATTTTGGTTGTTCTTTGAAAAGAAACTATTTCTCACCTTTGATCACCCACGTTGGCTTTCTCCTCGAGTTTCCTACTGTCTGGCTTTGAATGTTTTTTGAAAGGATAACAGACTAATATTTTAGATGCAAAACATAGTTCACGAAAGTAACATAATTATATTTTAATTTTAATTTAGGGGTTAAGGCTTTTTTTTTGTTATTCTTTGCTCTTTGACTGAAGTACAGTGACAAGTTTATTCTGCTTTAGCATAGGTGTCAACAGAATTTAAATTTTCTTTTTCCTACAGTTTAATTAACAAAGGGAATGGTGCTTCTTTTGTCTTCCTTGCCTACATATTCTATGTGTTAGCATAGATTGAATTTATTCTACTGTCTATTGCTTTGAGGACAGAAGAGAAGGTTCTAAAGCATTAAAAACACTCTCATCAGACTGTGAAAGGTGCATGACACAGCGTTGTGGTGCAGTTTTCAAACCAGGGACTCCCCAAGTAGTTCGTGGAGGACAGAAAGTCTTTGTTTTTATATGCTTATCCTGCTTTAATATATGCTGTCTCTACTGGGAGCAGCCACATACAGTCACTCCTCTCTGAATGCTTGTATTTGCTTTTCTTAACCTGAACAACACTGAAACAAACTGTGGTCTTTTCATTCCTGTAGGAATAGCTATCTCAGGATCAGTGGTGGCAGCTGAAGGGTTAATTCCCAATGGACACAGAAAAGGCAAGCAGTCTGGGTGCTGGTTTGTAAAGCGAATTTTCAATGTGTAGCCCACAGACTATCATTGATTGCGGTAAATAAATAAAACCACTCCTGACTTTTATTGTTGTAGGGAGTAATTATAATTCACAGGGCCAGACCCTTTGTGCCACAGAATGCTTCATTTGTGGTTTGCATGAGCAGATACATTAACTTCTGAACGCTCTTTTCATTAGAACGCTATTACTCATTGAGGACTGATCAATATATCATCTATACAACATCTTGAATGTGGATGTCTGGACCCATTGTGGGCTTGCTGATAATGACTTCTTTATTCAAGCCAGCTTGTAGGAACAAGGAGATAAAGAAAAGGAAAGAGAATTATAGCATATGCTCATGAAAGTATTCTAAAGGTTATAAACAGAAAGCAGGAGTAAAGCTACAGAGTAGGGAAAGCGATCATAGAGAAAAAAGAGTGTAAAGGAACTGAAAGTTGAAAAGGAAAAAAGGTTAGAGTTTCACTGTATTTCTTTTTCTGACATTATGCAAAGCAAGCTAAGTTTTAATAAACCTTCTTTTGAAACTAGTCCTCCCCTTTGGGATTATATTGCCCTTTAGGTTTTCATATCCTAATGCTCTGCTCATCTTGTGAGGCATTTAAGTATTCCCAGTGAAAGCAGAGCACCATTTTCCTTCCCCCTTGCAATCTTTTATTTATCTTTTGTTCTCCTCCTTTCTCTCCTCTCTCCTTCTACCCCAAATAAACTCTCTGGGGCTCAAAGGTTTTATTTCTTCCATTAACTTTTAATTTCTTGTGTATTCATTTTTTTTCTTTCTTTTCCAAGCTTTTTAAATGCTCTTTGTCAAATTTTATATCATATTACTATAACTTTAATGTGTGGTGTGACAGACTGCAGCTTGATTCAGGCTCACTGCACTCTCCATATCTGGGATACATTTTGGGAAATGGTATTGAATAGAAAATTATATACCCACAAAATACCTTATTAATTTATTCTGGCTTTTTTTTTCTTGCTGCTATACTTTGGCTTCTGTTCTGCTGATAAAAGAATAGAAGAGCTATAATCTTTTTTGTAGATTGGAGAGGAGATGCCTCACAGTTGAAGGAAATACAGAAAGGTTTAGAATTGTTTTTAAGAAATAAAGAAATAAGAAAAAGAAATTTATGAAAGAATGCTGAAGAGAACCATAGCAAGTTCTAACCTTGGGATAGAAAGAAAAAATATCTTTTTTTTTCTGAAGGAAATCCAAACCAGTTTGATCATAAAGCAGATCTTCATCGAGCAAGTATTTTAAGTACAATGACAAGTAAAAGAGTGCAAATCAACCTACTGTTAATGGTGCATGAAGTTATGTATCTGCATAATGCATACAGGAAAATTAAAATCTTGTGAATTTATTTTAAGAGACTCAGCAGCTCAGGAGGAGCTTGCAAAGGAGAAGAGTACTTTCAGTGACAGAAAGTCAACACCTAGAAGTCAATAAGAAGTTGGGGTAACGTGAAGCCCAAATCAGATTTCTGATGCTGCCTGAAAATTAACAATTAAAGATCTTCAGTCACATTTTAAGAAATATCTCGGAAGAGCAAGTTGTTTTTGACCTGAATCCAGCAATCTAAAGGTGTTAACCCTATTCATGGAAATTAGGGACTAGATGTTTACACTGCAAAGAAAGATAAGCAGCATTGCAAACTGCTATATGAGTGATTGAAATATTGCCCAGTATGTGTTAATAACAGTACCAGAGATTAGCAGAAAAGCTAGCATTTTTTCTACATGAGAAACAGATAACTGCAATATCAAATTAGCTTAGGATGGGAAAGCTTTTTGCCAAAAAAAAAAAAAAAAATCTATTTTCAATAGCCAGCTCCTTCCAATAGTTTCCACCAGAATGGAAATGCTCTGTTTTAGCTTATATTCATTTGTCAAGTCACATAAAGTATTATTATTTGGAGGTAGGTACCAGTACCAAACTCTGTTTTATCTGCTCCAGTGCTTTATGAAAGTTGCAGTTCAGGCATCTCAATTGTGCCTCGTGGTGAGCTAGAAGGCTGCAGCAGAGAAATTATAGGAGAGCCTTAAACTGCCCCAGCTTCCGCTTTGTGTGAAGTTGAGTAATTATGTATAGATGAATCTATAATCTGTTGGTAATCTGTTCAACCAAATGGGGTAAAGGGAAGATTCCAGTCTCCAAAAGAAAGAAATGCAATATGGTATAAAGAAAAGGTAAAATCAGGAAAAAAATTAGCATTCAAGCTGTAGCTGGCAATCACTGTGGGTGGCTGGGCAGACCTGGTTAATCTCTGCCCAGTTTTTATCACACCCCAGACACACAGTCAGCCAGGTATGACTTCACCTAGAAAAGGCTCTGCAGCCCCTGTGCTGATGCAGGGCTCGTGCAGTACAATTCATAGTCCAGAGATTCCTGCTCAAGGTCCATAAACAGCATGTGGAGAGAATTTAAACACAGCTCTAGCATGCAACGTAGCACACTGTTTCCTCACTGCACTCTGGCTGTTTAACCTTGGTGACACTACTTCTCTTTGCAACTTGCTGTTGTTCTTGCCTGTCTGTCCTGCCCTAATAAAGCAGAACACATGATTCCACTTCAGCTTATTGTGTCAGGGTCCACAATACATTCCATACATAATATGCTAGTTCTCCTAGGGGTCAAATATGGAGATGTTTCAGACTGCTTTATGTATAATGTGTCTTCTAGACTCCAGATTGATGTGTCTGATTCTATGATATTCCAGCAATTTTATTCTACTAGTTTATAATCAGTTGTGATGCTGAAGATGGTTCAACAAACCAGTGTGTTTTGTACTTAGTTTCTGCTTTCTCCTGCCCCTGCCAGACTTCTCAAACCTTTCTTAGTGTGTTGACATTGCTATTGCAGCCTTTGATTGTGCTTCTATGAAGAAATTCTCCTCTTGCTCCTCTCTCAGGCTTCTCCTGCAGAATTTTTCCTAGCTGGATTGTTCCAGCAGTATTATGTGAAGCAATCTTGGGCTCAAGTGGGACAATATATTAGAGGTGCTTCATTGAGCCCAGAAGAGTTTGAGATTCTTAATGTTCAACAGGAATTGCTTTAAATATCCTTTGAGGTCTTGTAGCTTCTCTTGGGACTGGGAACTAGAATGTCTCTTCTCATTAGCACTTATAGAGGTAGCAGCCACAGGAATCCCTCTGTCCCTAGGATTTGGCCAATCCCAATGCCATTTTGCTGCAATCATCATCAGCTCAACAACTAAAATTGTCACCCTCTGGTGCTTCTTACCACTGTACAGACTTTCCTAGCTTCAAATAGTCCTGAATAGACTACATAATTGGAGGCCTACAATTAGCTTCTGTTCAAACATCCTGTGCTCCAGCTGGTACAAAGAAGAAATTCAAACTTCTTATCTTCAAATTCTTCTCTCCTTTCTGTGCATTTCAGTGCTTCTCTGTTCCTTATTCCTTATCACAATATGACCAACATACTTCTTATAAAGTAATTACCTTTTGGAAAAATTTAAACCTTGCTGCCTCATAAGCTTCCCTTGTTTTTGCAACTTGAAAATTAAATAAACTTCACAAAAAATAAATATTCTGTGTTCTGTAGTCTTTTGCTATTGCTCAGATATGTCAAGCTTCTCAGTTTTTGTTTAAACACTATCTTTACACGTTTTTTTCCCTACTAAGTGTAATTGAGGTTCTTTTTTGTCTAGAGTTCTTTCAAGTCATTTAGGTGACTGTTTGTATTAAATATATTACATAAAATGAATTGTCTCCCAATATACTGAAAAAACCCTAAATTATACTTATATATTTTACAAAAAAAGAGGTGTAAATAGTAATAAAAAGTACTAAAGAATTGTTTTCTCTAGAGACCTATGATGAATTCTGTTTTATTAATTAAATAACAGCTTGTTTTTCATATAGGGAATAAGCTCCTTACAGTAAAAATTGGAATAAATTTGGAATAATCTGAGCAAATTCAAAAATCAGATATGAAATCCTTTTTGTTTTTCAGGTAGGAAGATTTTGCACCTATGTAGGCATTACCAGCTGCTCAAACACCTAATACAATTGGCTTTTTTGTGGGAAATGCTGAAAGGGACACTGGAATCGTAGCATGAGGGAACACAGCACCATGGCCTACGAGTACCATATTGAGAGAAGGTAAACAGCATTATGCCTGCAAGATACATGATCATTTTAGTTACTTTGAAAATGAAAGGTCTTTAACTTTGTGATATCTTTGGACTCTACACTGAAGAAAGATGGTAAATTACAGTAAGTGGAAAGGAAAGAGACAAAAATCAGGAGGTATAAAACAAGCTGACTAGAGAAGGCTGAAGCAATCAGGGTTATTTAAGCTGAAGAAGAAAAGATGGAGTAAAAATATAATAATAAGGTGAGATATGCAAAAGGCTGCTGTGGAGAATCCAAGTGCTCTCCAGATGATGGATGGTACAAATGAAAATGAGTTTATACTACAGCAAGAATACTCAAGAGCATCATCCCTGTTTTCCAGCATGATGCAAAGTCCTGGAAAATACTTGGTGGAAAATATGGTGTCTACACAGACCTGTATAAAAAGTGGATCTTGAGGGGCTTTTTCTATTTGTCTCCGCACCAAGCAAGCACTCCTATCCATGTGTTTGCCACAGCTATTTGTCTAGCTATTTGTTCTGGGATGTCTCTCTATATCCCCAGGCTGGCTTTTCTAGGTCTTCATTTAGACTTTCCTTTAGGTGCTGTTCTTAATGTCCTGCCATAATTGGTGATGAAAAAAAAAAAGAAGCTTTGTGTATTTTGTAAGCAGCAGTAGTTACCCACCCCAACAAAGCACTGATGCTTTTCCCTACATGGAATTCCTTATAAACAGATGAGACAGTGGCAGTAGATATAACCATGGATAGGGAGATGTTAGGGAGTTTCCCTCTAAGTATCGGACTGAGGTTCTTCCAACACACTTGATTACTTCTTCTGGATTAGCCAGCAGTGCACCTGCATGGCTGTAGAAGAGGGTACTAAAGACAGAGGTGCATGGGAATCCAAGCATGGGTTTGAAGCTCAAATAACTGAAGTCAAGCTACCTGGCAAGTATGTGTGGAGGAACTTGGGTGAGCTTGGAAAGCCTGTGCTGAAATACAAGCTGGTTTCAGATGCACATTCCTGGGTTTCCCAGGTTGCCTCTGCACAAACTGCAAGCATATGCTGGGTATTAAGATACTGTAATCCAAAGAGCAATCTGTCATGCAGACTCTGTTCTGCTTGTTGTGACTTTCAGTGTAAGAACTGTAAATTCACTCTCTGTGAATTCATTTTGTATTTGATCAGGAAGAAATTTCACATCATTGTTCCATGTAATTTAAAAAAAATAACTTTACTTGGTCTTAACTTTGTGTTAACTTTACTTGTTCTTAACTTTGAGCATCCTGTGGGTCCCAGGACCCTGGCTTTTAGAGTAATGACATGATCTGACAGGATCTGTCAGTATGCTTATTGAGTCATAGAAATGAACCCTCAATACTTGTATATCCTGAGGGCCTGATGAGGTTGTCTCTTTGTTTCTCCACTAGTCAGGTTCCTTCTCATATCCTGCTGAGCAGCTATATGCATATCAATTTTATCTTCCAATCAATATTTGAAGTATATGAAGCGTGCATTTGTGTGTTTAGTATGGACCCTCATGACTTTGTGAGAATGTGTTCTGAAAAGATCATGTGGAATGTGGAAGGAACATGAGCGATGTACCTCTGATGTAAAATCCTGCCAAACAAATGTAACTTGAGATTGCTGTGGTGGAGTGGCAGAGGCTTTTTTCCTGGCTAATCTCCAGCTATCATAAGGTGTAGTTTGTGCAATATTGTACATGACTATATTTCAGCATCTAAACGGAAAAAATTGATGTTCATGTGTAACTTTCCCTACTTTGTACATAAAAATCTTTGATGACTGCTCAGGTGGATAAACTAAAGGATTTGTCTGAGTGCTTGAGGTATTAGACACTCAGTTATTATCATTCTTTGGAAAATGAAACAAGGCCACAAAGAGGTCTTGCATAAATTAAAAATGAAGGAAAATGAAAAAGTAAATAAGTCAGGAAAAATAATTAGCTGACATAAGTTAATTTTTTAAAAATACTTGTTTGTGGAACAAACTGTAATTAAACCCTTAGTGAGCATATGGTATGCAAATACTAATACAGTTTATTAGTACGTATTCAGCAGAATATTTGGGCAGATCATTCACATATACATATAAAAGCAAGTTGAAAACTGGAGTGTGAAAATTAGAGCAGTCTAGGAATGAAGAATGCTCATTCTACTGATATTTTTGGTTTTGGAGGAATCCAGCAAAATAAAACCTCTGTAAGGGACATAAACCTATTTAATTTTTTAATGAGGGTGCAGGTCTAGGATGAGGGGAAGGTGAAACTAGTGTTAGGCTAATTAAACCTACTGTCTTTTCTTTGCAATTTTCTAACATCAAGTATTGAATTAGGTGTAACCACTTTTAACAGTTCTGGCTCCAGTTTTCCCTACTATGCACACACAGTCATGCTGGAACAGTTCTCTCTCTCTACTTCAACCTTTCAAGAGAGAGTCCTTCTGAAAGTTTTGTTCCAAGACCTGACTTACTACTTTCAGAGAGATTATGATGATAGTCTTCATAAACAATTTTATTTTACATTGTGGTCAAATTAGCATTACTTAAAGCAAGAGAAATTAAAAATCAGTAGTAACTCATAATGTGAGCACAATGTATTTTTTAAACACTGGGACAAAACTGGTCATTTCTTGCATTTTCTGGTAAAGATTTCCTAACATGACCTTGTGACAGTTTTTGATGTGCAGAACCAGTGAACTGGGATAAGTGAGGGAGAGAATATCAACAAAATAAATTTGGATTTGTGCAGTGCAAAATCCAGGGATTTGTGGAAGGGAAAGGAGAAGTGCCTCTGGCTTCATGGAAAACTGTATTCCTTACAGCTGTGCTGTCTCTGGGGCCACTCAGAGAGCACAACCTAAACCATATAACACATCTGTACAAGATCTTCGTCTCAGATCACAGCCAGTGGATCAATTCCACTACTGTTTTTTTTTTTTTTTTTTCAGCAGAAAGTAATACCAAGATCCAAACCTGATAAAATTATTGGACTTGTTGAGATGTTTTTTTTTAACAAATATTATCCGAAACAACATGTTACAGATCCACAAAAAGAGAGAAAGAGAGAAAGAGAGAAAGAGAGAAAGAGAGAGAGAGAGAGAGAGAGAGAAAGAGAGAAAGAGAGAAAGAGAGAAAGAAAGAGAGAAAGAAAGAGAGAAAGAGAGAAAGAAAGAGAGAGAGAAAGAGAGAAAGAGAGAAAGAGAGAAAGAAAGAGAGAAAGAAAGAAAGAAAGAAAGAAAGAAAGAAAGAAAGAAAGAAAGAAAGAAAGAAAGAAAACACCAAAAAACAGGGTTCACTGCATCTATACAACATTTAAAAAAGTCCATCTGATGTCAGCACTCATGGTAAGTGCATTTCCATTGATAAAAATACAGCTCCAATAACTCACACAAGTTGAAAATTTGGTGTGGTGTGTTAGTATATGAAATGAATGAGGTGTCATTAAATTTGTGAAATACTTTTAGAATGGCAATACATTTTCTGATGTCAATGTGTATGTTACCTATTTTTTAATTGGATATTTATATGGTTTGTTTTTTGTTTTTCCCACATCCTTCACTATAGAATATTGTATATTGAGGGAAGGGACTTGACTGACTTTTTAAATTGAATTTGTAGGAAGCCCCATCTTGAAAGCAGCAGTAGTGTGTGAAATGAGACCGCAGAGCAAAGATTAAAGGAGCAGAACAACTGCTAAGTATTGTTACAATATGGTTTCAAGTTGTGGCACAGCAAAGAATGTTTTCTTAATAATTTTAGATGGTAAAATATTTCTGCATGCCAAAGAAGACAAAAGTCTTATGCTTTGTTTCTGCAGTTCTAGCACATACGTGGTCCACAAAGATTCATCACAGTGATTTGAACTCCAGCAAAACAGAAATGTACCTTAAACCAGGAAAGCTTGTCATACCTTGCTTTCATCTCAGCTGGTATAAAATTCACTGATGGTGAGAGCCTTTCTGATTCTACCAATGCAAACCATATTTGGGTTATTGTGATTTTTTTCTCAATTCACCAGCAGAATTGAGGTCTTTTTTTGCTCTTAAGTCATATAAATTGCACCTGAGAAGTTGCAGACATTGTGTATCTTCAGAAAAAAAAAAAAAAAACAAACAAACCTTTTCTTATGTAAAGCCTAAAGCACTGTAAAATCATATTTTGCAGGCGTGAAGACAATGCATTTATTTAGTGCAGGAGTTATGACTCCATTGTTTTGAAAGGAACATGTAAGAACTTATGACTCTAAAGATTCCCAGTAGCACGTTCCCATTGCAAAACAATTTTCAGCTTTCCAGTTGCCTTTCTAGTTTTTCACTCTGTCTCTGTACACCTTCTCTTGAGCAAATTAAATATGTTTGTCCCACCACATTTAGTTGGGTAAACTGTAGTTCACCTTTCTATATTAAAAAAACCCTACTATTTTACTATGAATTAAACATTGATTTTAAAAATTGCAGTGGAGTTTGGGGTGTCATTTTGTTCTTAAAAAAAAGAATCTTCTACCTACTATATTTCATAAGAAATGAAGTTTTTTGCTTTATTTGACAATTCTATATTTACTACAAGCGAGGTAATTCTGCAAAGTATGAATTCTATAATCCTTTTTACATGCTTAACAGAAAAGAACTTTTCACCTATATTCAATTCATTACACCCTCTCAACTGAGATACTTTTATTAGATAGCTAAGATAAGCAAACAAAAATGGTTTAATTGAATATTCTCTGTAGATCATTAATTTTTAGGATAAGCCCTGAATATATCAGAAAATATCATTGCATTCAGGTAAAAATAATCTGAAACTTATCTTTTTTTTAATTGAAGTCCTCCATGGACTCTAGAGTTGATAATCAAGCTTGAAATTAGATTATTAAATTTTATAGAAACTTCTGTGAAATATACATATTTTTCAGGGAAATGGATATTTCTCAGATATCATGCTAGTCAAGATGTGAATTGTGGCTGATACATTTCTGGATTAATCAGTGGAGACCATGCATATATATATCACATGTGTTTAGAAAAATTACTGTTGTATTAATAATCCATTATTTTTATATTGATCTTCTTCAGAAAAGAGTACATACCAGCACACAAGATGTTATTGGCACAATTTTCCATTTAATTTGTGAATGTCTGATTCAGATTAAAGTTCTTGGGTTTACTCTCAAATGTAAACCTACAGCTCTTTTATTTAAAATCTTAAGAAGTCTGACTTCCTTTATTTTAAACATAAAATTTCCTTGTCCACAACATTGCATGAACTTAAATGACAGAAATGTGTCAAAATAAGGGTATTGCCATTCAAATTCTCCAGCTGGCACTTTAGACAAACCAAGAACGCCACACCAGGATGCTAAATTATCCTATAATGGCATTTGGTACAGTTCACATAGTCTATAAATGAAATTGCAAGTCCCAGTATTTTACTGTATATTTGATGGTTTAAGAACACTGACAGAATAAAGTTTGTAAATAGAAGCAATATATATTAAGACTAGTTGATACAGTTAGGAAAAGTTGATTGAACTGCTAAATGTACAAGACCTTTAAGTTTGTCTTCATCGTGAAAAGATGTGAGTCTGGAAACTTTTCAAAATTTTTCCAGCTATATCAATTAGACAAATGAAAGATATCACAGCTCCCAATTAACCTGGTCCTCCTTACTATGAACAGGCATCTCAGTTTTTCTTGTGTTACTTACCATTACTTATAGTGCTATTTTTCTAAACAAAAGCAGGAAAAAAAAAAAAAGGAACAGAGAGACACAGTATCTTGTAAGAATAGTTGATATAGCTTGGGGAAAGAAACCAAACTGGCCATATTTAAGCCATTCTGCCACTTTTCCAGAAAAAGATAGCAGACACCCTGGTGTGGTGCCCTTGAGCACTTCCTAGTGGCATGGAAAGCTGTAGTCACAAATCCATCATTACAGGCAGTCAACATTTTTTGTGGCAGGTAAGACAAGCACTGGAAAAGGTAATCCTCCTCTGCAGCTGCAAGGAAAGGAACTAGTTTACCTGAACGAGGTGAACAACGTGAACAAGGTTTGTGACATACACCTGTAGAGAGGCCATTTGGACTGATGAAACTAGAACTAGGTTTCCAGTGCTAATTTTGCTCCATTATTTTCTGGTCATAATAAAATTTTCCTAGGGAGCACATAAGGAGAAAACGGGGGATACAACTTGTTGTCTTTGGTGGTGGAAGTGAAAGGGACTTTGTTTCAATGCAAATTTGCTTACCTCTACGTACCTCCAATGTCAGTGGTTTGTCATATCATGACAGACAAATGGTCTCCTGAAACCCAGGAAATGTTCCAAAGAACTGTGACTTAGCCAAAACCTTTTATATCCGTATAACATAAGTTGCTTAATTCATGTATGTCTCCCCAGAGTGCAAACATGTATAAAGTTCAGTTGCTGCAAACTTAAAAGCACTTAAATAGAGCAGTAAAGCCCAACAGTTCCGCTCTGTAAGTGCTACATTTGATTTTAAGTAGACAACAAGTCTTGAGGAATGTGATTCTGAACTCTATTATGAATAAACAGATTCATATGTGACCTATACATAATAGTTGTATAGCTTTGTAGAAATATTAAAGGCAGTGGATTCAAGCCAAGACTGAAGAAACTGAAGTATTAAAAATATATGGGAATGTTCTCATGCACGATGGTAATTTTGAAGTGGGGTGAGAAAACATCCAAGAGAGGAAAATCTCAGCATTTTGTAGAAGTAAATACCCTCCATGGTCAAGAGTGTTTCCTGGAGAAGGATGTGGGAAAATTATTAACCTAAGTAGGGTTAAGGACACTGAGGCAGGCATGGGAAAGATGGTGTTGCTCATATGTGGACTTCTGCCAATTCTTCTGCAGAGCACATGGAGGCTCTGGCATATGCAGTGAAGACTGATGTGTAAGAAGAAGAAAGCAGAAAGCTGATGCCCTTGATGGTGAGGGGACTAAACTCTGTTCTATGGATGGCTTCGAGTAGCAAAACTATTGATTATGTACTCTTTATGATAGGCAGGAATGATCCAGAAGTCTCACAACACTCTTGAAACATTTCAGGCCTTTTACTGACTGTGCTCCTCAAGGTTCAAGGAAACTACTTTTTGAAGTTTCATGACTATTTTACACCAATTAAAACATAACATGAACTCAAGAATAATCAACCCAGCCCTCCAGAAACTTTCTTATAGCGCACATGTGAAAAGTAATAAATTCCCAAACTTGCTTTGTTTCTTGGTTTATATATCCAAAAAGAAGTTTGAAACATGCTAACTCTGAAGTGTTGGGTGGCAATTTATCCATTGGGAACTGACATTGACTAACACAAGTGAAATGGACAAAAAACAAGTAATACTTGCCTTTTGTTGATTTCATAGAACAGATTTTAATTACAAACAATTTGTATCACATTAACAGTTTTCTGAAAAGTCAAATAATCTTCAAACTTCTTTTTGTACAGGGGATACTAAAGAAAACCCATATGTCTGTGATTTTATTTGATTGTTTAAAGAGAGAAAAGTGCTTTTTTATTTACCTGATACCAGGGAATTCCAAGGGCAGGACACATTCTTTAATAAGGCCATGAACTGTATATCACAAATAAGACTAGTAATAAACTCTAATACTGATGTTATAAAAGCCTTTGTAAAGCAAGGTTAATAACATGACAATAGTAAACATCTCAGTCAGCATAAAATGAAATGAAGCCTACAGTATTTTAAATGCATGGGTCCTGTGAAAATGGATACCAAGGAAAGACCTTTTGTTCATGAGCTTCTATATATAAAAAATTCAGTTTTCTGCTTGTGTCTCAGTTGAAGGTCATCTGTATACAAGCAAGAGAAATAAAACTACCGTACTTGTCCACAAAATGCTGGGATCGCACAGCAAAGTTTACATTATTTCCAGCACAAAGTTTTAAGCAAAGATTAATATTATTTATGAAATAAGAAGATTGTCATTATTTTCCTGTTAATTAATATCAGGGCCAGACATGTGTTGTATTCATTTGTATTTATTGCTTTTGTTTCCTCTTTTCTTCCTGAAAATAATTAATGCAGTTTAGCAAGGAACAAAAATATTTCTCCTCTAATTCAGCCCTAAGACTGAAGTAAAATAATCTAGTAAAAATGTCAGTTTACTTAGCTGGCCAGTTTCTGAAGAAGCACTGTCTGCTGAAGATCACCGCTGTGTCCCTCGTTCAAAAGGAAGAAACAGAAGGATAACCAAGTTCAGGATCACATTTACATTTTGATGGGGTCTTGCACTGCTGGTTGGAATTAAGGATGCTTTCTGAAATTGGTGCCTCAGTCTCCAATCAGTTTCTCCTATCAGAAGGCATTTCCAGAGGGAGTATGTGTAGAATATTTGAACTAACAAGCAAACGCAAACACAGTGATTATTAGACAAATAATCACATTTTAATTATTTTTTCAGCAAAGAACATATATTTCCTCTATTTGTGACAATTATAAAGAGTATTTGAAAGTTTTCAACACCATTTCACTGAGAAAGCACAAGATAAGAATTATATTGCTATTCATCAGATAGTAGGGTATCATGTCCTTTTCTTTCTTAAAGGGGATAGACCTAGGGTCATTCTGGTGAAAATGCAGGAAATCTAACAAAATACATAGACTGCAATAGACTGCTTTCTTAATCTTGCACAATAGCGATTTTCTACATCGGTGTCTAGCAATTTTCTCAATTCTCTTGTCTTTGAAAACTCTTTGACGACTAACCTCTCCCCAGACAGAAAAAAAAAACCAAACACCAACACGTTAGGATAGTCTTTCAAATGGTCTTTTGGTCTTTTCAAGAAAGATTCCCTCTTGACTTCAGGTCATCTTAAAATATAGAACCCTTTTAAAATAATGTGTTGTACTCTGGACATGACTCATTAATTACAATGAGTTTTAAGTGCAAAGGCTTGTTAGGACATCGTGGAAGTATGATATAATAAAGGACAAACTCCAAGAAAGGATGACTAAAGTTTCTTAGTTAAAAGCTAAAATAAAAGACAAATAGTAAATCATGGAAGTAGGAACACGCATCCATTTTCCAGAATATTTATATTTAGGAAGGTAGGACCAGCTTTATCTTTTTTTTTAATTCTCCTTTTTTTGCCTACCAGATCTTCCACTGAAAATTCATTACCTTTCTGGGGATCACTGTAACACCAAGTAACCTTCTTACTCTTTTGCAGGATTATTAGTGTAGAGGATTCACTTCCCCCTCATCCTGGTTTTCATTAACTAGTCTCTACACATTTAGCTTTTGACTAAAGTGACCAACACAATCTCTAGAGGTATATAGAAGGATATACTAAAAGGAAGTTGAAGGATCATATTATTTCTGCTTTTAGCACTGTTGCTGATATCTTTGGAAAACTGTTCCCACTTCAATGTCCAGGGTTCAGTATAGCTGCTGGTAGCATTGCAAATGCCAACAAAGAAGATGCAAGCGCAATAGGGAAACTTCTTATTCTTTCAGAGGGTTAGTTAGGAGGGGTTGGGTTTAAGCTTCTGAGTAGGTAATGGTCTCTTCACTCACAGAGGTTTAGTGTGATTCAATAATTCAATGAACTGAAGTAGAAGCTACAACAACTGGAACTCAGGCTGTGTTTTCACTGAGTTGAGAGTTAATTTCTAGAAAAATTGTTCACACATTTTTGCAGAGAGAATCCATGTACTAAGACAAGTTTGTAATATTTTTTAACATGAAATTAATCTCCTGGTTTAAATGAATATTTAATTTTGTGCCAGTCTACACCCTGTCTTACACAGGAAGACCAGGATTTTCCTTGGTGTGTGAGTCCCTCCAAAGTGATGCTTGGTGTTTGTTGCACTTCTGTGGTCTCACTCCAGTTTGTCAATGAGATGTCTTGAACATGATATTCCACTTGTGTGGATTTGTTCACTCTGGGATCTGTCAGCACCTGTGTAGGCAGATCAAAACTACTGTAAACATTTTTTGCTGCCAGTTCATACTCTGCTAAGTATCCTTCAACATCACAACCACCTTCTTCTACCAGGTACGTGTTCCTCACAAATTTCAATTTCTAGTTTTCTGCCTAAGCTTCGCCTCTTCAGATGTAGGAAGTTTTGTAGTAAGATGTAGGCCACAAGTCCTCTCACTGTGAGGCTGGAAATTGCATTTGCAGAGTGGGCTGCAGAAAGGTCTGGACATAACCTTTCACACCAACAGGATGCCAAAGCAAGTATCTATCCTATTTTCACAGTACAGAAAAGCCAGTCCTCAATGGCAGTGGTGGAAACAGCGAGGTCAAGTTATCATTGTTGCACAGTTCTTCGTGCAGTAAATAACCATTGGAGGAGCAGAGATCCTGCAGCATGTCACTTCAGGGATTAGAGATGGCATTCAACATTGTGCCTCAGGCCACCTGCACCCTTCTGGATAGGCTCAGCAGCATCTTGGAGGTGCATTATCTTCTGTTAGGAAATGCTATCATTTTGTCTAGAAGGTACAAAACTTAGGTTCTGCATTCCCCCAAGTAAATAAAACTCATTTCCAAAACCTGACTCAGAGCCATGTGGACCTGGATGTCAAGTCACACATACCTCAGGAAGGGCTCTGGAGACACATTGTGGCATGCCATTAAGAGGGGAATGATGCTGCTCTGTAGGCTCTGGCTCCAGAGCCAGTTCTTGTCCTTGAGGAGCCTCTACAGTCAGCCAGTAAGGAACATTTACAATGCTGCTTTCCGTAGTCACCTTTAGTGGAGGGAAGGCATACATTTCTGGGTTTGTACCAGGATGTGAAGCAATCCAAAAAACACCACACAAAGCAATGGCAAGTCACTTAAGGGTTTCTCCAGAGTCTATGGTGTAACTTAATGCAATATAACAAATAATAAAATGAAATGCTATTCTGAGACCTTAATGGAATCTAATCCAGACTTATGTTCTGATTATTTTTTTTTCAGTTCTTTCAGCTAAGTCAAGAGAGTCTGTTAGTAATTCCCCATAAAAGGAAATTTAAGTAGGACACTAACCTTCAGTCTAGGGTAGCCATTTCTCATATGCTTCAAACCCCATATACACCATTAATGAGTGCATTACAGTGGTGTGAGGTGCAAGAACTCAAAGTGTCATCCCAAAGTAAGAAATGAATCTCCTAAAGGCAGTCGTGGACTCAATTACAGCAATGCAGAAACTTATAATTATGTTTCTTTTAATATTTTTATAACTCTCTTACATTTAAAGATAATTTTTCTACATGAAATGTGTGTCTAACCTGTTAAATAGTGTGTTTTTAAAAGGGGAAATAAAAAAGTAGGGTAACCTTTTAATAATGTTGAGGACAGAGCAGCCATTTCTCTGATATATTAAAAAATTGCAATGACAGAAGACAAAAGCACTGAACAGGGTATTAAAGAGAAACTCGCCTTCTGCTGTTTGCTTTAACAATCTAAAATAAAAAGTTATATTCACATACATAACCTCCAGCTTTTCAACTCACCTGGAGAGCTCCCCTACCCACAATGCACTAAGTGGATGATTAAAAAGAAATGGGGGCTTAACTGAGGGGTAAGCGTGGGGTCTCTGGAGCTTTGCAAAGCACTGAACCATGCAGCTACAGCTGTCCTCCAAACAAGCCCAACATTCTTTATTTATTTGTTATGAAATATTTATGGATGTTATGAAAGGTTTAAAATAATGTGTCTGTCTCTCTCTCTCCCCTCTTATTTTTGCCCTGGCACAGTGTTTTCTAATGCATAAATAATTCTGGCCTGTGGACAGTGGGACAGCACATTAGGTGGGATGTATCCGCTGTATCACATTCTTTCTGCCTGAGAGAAAATATCATTCCTAGTAATTTTCTACACTTATACAATCTGCGTTGACAGTAAATAATTGATGTATGAATTTAGGACTAAACTCCAACACAATATGACTTTATGTCAAGGGTTACTCCCAGCAGATTTTGAGCTAAATCATCTTGCAAAATGGATTCTTTCAGTGGAAAAAGGGGGAAAAAAAGCTTTTTGAAATTATTTTAATGGAAAGATGGGACCTCTGCATAGTTCTTCTTTTGATGAGGTCTTGCTTTGCATGGCTGGTAATAAAACTGAGCAATCTAGCCATTATGAGATTGGAAATGTTTCATTTGTGATCACAAATGGATTTTTTTAGATTGACATAAGCATGTTCTTTTTTGTTAGTTTCTTTATTCTCTTCTCTTCTCTTCTCTTCTCTTCTCTTCTCTTCTCTTCTCTTCTCTTCTCTTCTCTTCTCTTCTCTTCTCTTCTCTTCTCTTCTCTTCTCTTCTCTTCTCTTCTCTTCTCTTCTCTCTTCCTCTTCCTCTTCCTCTTCCTCTTCCTCTTCCTCTTCCTCTTCCTCTTTCTCTTTCTCTTTCTCTTTCTCTTTCTCTTTCTTCTTTCTCTCTTTTCACTTGTCCCCTCTTTAAAGTTTTTTTTTTCTCTTGTGATGGGGACTTAGCATGTGATAGGGTGCCCTCTGCTTTCCATGCCTGTATTTTCCATTAAAAAAACACAATTATATTTTAAATTACAAGCTGGATATATTTGCAACTTAAAGATACATAACAGGAAAAAGGCTTCATATAAAGGATTACAAATTTATTCCTAGTGCCTCAATTAAAATCCTTTTCATCATGAAAAAGTGGTTACCATCAGACATAAAGGAAACAAGGAAAGCAACGGATTAGACAAGAAAGCTTTTATGATAGAGATGGAGCTAAAATACTCAATACCTCTATATATCTTATTAAAGACTAGAGGGGAAGATCAAAGGAAAATCATTGTAGAAATAACCCATCATAAATGCTCTTATTGAGAGGAAGGGAATTAATAGAGTAGGGTGGGAGTTATTTGTTTGGTTTTCATTCTTTTTTCTTTCATGATTTAATGCACAGCAGAAAAAAAGTATGTATTTCCCATTATACTAAATATTTGCACCTCAGCTGCTGCACCAGGCATATACAGTTAATTTTAAATTAAAACATCATCACAGTCTTTGAACAAATATCAATATCATTATCTCTGTCAGTGATTCCTTCTCTGCTTAAAATTGTAATGACACTTGTTTACTTATGTTAAACCTCCACTTGTAGAAAATTACTGAATATGTTGTGCACATAAACAGAATAGCAAGAGAGCTCTTTGTTAAAGGGACAAAACTCTCTCCTGGGACAACAGGGACAAAACTCTCACTTATTTCTCAACACTCAAGTAAATATCTGCCTGTGACTGTTCTATAGATGGCACTCATGCCTCTAAGCAAGAAGCACAGATCCAAGCTCAGGTGAGGAATATTAAAAGCAAATATTTCGTTCTGAAGAGAATTCCCTAAAAGAGATTGACAATTGCTTAGAAAATACCCAAATGGTTTTTGCTTCTTATTTACAGGTTTGGCATCTAAGACTATAAAATAGCAACAAAAAGATGTCTCTGGTAGAGAGGAAATTTGCTGTTCTCATGCCTTTGCTTTAGAAAGTTATGTATACTGTAAGTTCTCCTGTCATTTTCTGGAATAAGGAGAGAGAAGCTATGAGGAAAATGTTGAAAGCAGTTACAGTTAGAGAAGGTGTGATTGGGATGTAATATAAAAGAATTTGCAGGGTAGTCAAATTGTTCTTAAGAGCTCTCTCTTGCAGGAATGTTATTCAGCTTGGTACAAATCTAGCTGCAATTTCCTCAGTGTTCCTAAAGCATGCAGTGCATGTAACTTATGCAAAGCAGAAGTTTAAACCCAAATACAAACCTTGTATTTAATAGTTTTTGAAAACCTGAAACTTGCTTTTAACTGAGAGCAGAGACAATGTTGGAAGGTCAAATTGAAAAAAAAAAAGCTGCCCTGCTGGTATCACATATCTCATAGTAACATCATCTTTGGCAGAGTTTCGAAATAACTAATAATCAATATAATAAATGTATAAAAGAAAATAACATCCTGTAACATCCTGATTCATATTATCTCAAACATTCTGGCATAGTCCCTGTAGAAATAATCCTGTTCTGGATATCCTCTTAAGTGATAAAGCTGGAAAAGGCATCTGTGAAGATGAACCCTATGGTCTTAATACTCTTGGTCTCATTTGGCTCTGTTTCCAATAGGATCATGAAGAGTGGAGATTCTCCTTGACAGAAGTATAATTGGGGGTGTTGCATGTAATGCATGAAGCATAGAAACATTTAGGAATCTAAGTTGTTCCCATCACTTCGGGTCGTGCAAACTTATATTTGACAAAGATAATTGCTTTCTGCAACTTAAAGGGGAAAAGGTGAGTCTGCTATCCCACTGACTTCAAAAGAAACTAGGCTTCATTCACTAACCTTGAATTAGGCATAATAGGCATAAAGTGAATAAATATAAAGTGAAATATTCTTAAGAAGGACAGAGTAAAACAAAAAGATTAAAGGATTAACACTAACAGTTGCAAAACCAACAAAGGCGTCAAAAGCCACTCTCATTGTTCCATCCATGCAGTAAGAGCAGCAGATGCTAAGGAAATGAATAAGAAACCAACACAAGTACAGCTTGCTCTTTCATTCAGAATGACCTCTTTACTTGTGGGCATCAGTGGGACAGGTGCTTCCTGAGACAGAATTTGCAAAAATGATGTGAACTTTCCTTTTTGAAACCATACATACCTTTGGCATCTCCAACATGCAGTGGTGGTGAATTCTGTGCATTATTCTGTTTGTTATTCTATACAAAAGAACTGGGCACTTTTTTGGAATTAATGTAGTTTCGAGGGAGGAGGCCTGTATTTTTTGTTTGTTTTGTTATCTTTGTTTGGGGATTTTTTTGCCTTTGAAACCTCTAATTCCTGTATTGGGAATGCCCTAGTTCTTAATTTTAAGAGAAAATAGTAAACAATTTTTCCCTAGTCATGTTACAGGCATCTTTGAATATTTTATGTGTCCATCTTCTGTCTGATTTTATTTCATTTGGGGGTTTTCGGTTGGGAATTTTTTTTAATGTGATTCTATGGAATCCAAGAATTTTCAATCCCATTTTATATGAGATTCTGGATCTTTCATCATCTTTGTCTGTACTGGTCCTTGTTCTGCTACATTAATATTCAGATTGAGTATCCAACATTGTGGTCAATGTCAAAAAAACCAGGTTCTTTGTGGTTCAATGCATAATGATGTAGTGTTGCCATTTTGTTCCCAATTCTTTTCCAAATAATTCCCTGTATTCTAATTCTCTTTTGGTGCTACTAAATACTGAGTTGATACTTCCAGAGAAAAATTCAAAAAGACTCCAAGATTACTTTTCTGCATTGCAATATCTAACAAAAGCCCACAGCTGTACATATCACACTTGTCACTGTAAATTATTTTGCATTTATCAAGTCTGGTTTTCATCTACCGTTTTATTTCTTCATCACGTGGCAATGTTAACACTTTTTCCAGATTTTCAACCAATAATAGTTTTAAGAATACTGGGCACTCCCTGCTAATAGTAAACTTTTCAACTTCATTTATGAAATTACAGAGAGAATTTTGGTAGGATTCAGGCAGATCAGAAAGAACTGATGTTGTAAAGTATGGTGAATACATAGACATTTTGAAAATACCATCAGACATATCTCCTGGAAATCTGAAAAATTATCATTTTCAAGAGACCATTCATGTTACATTTTCCCCTAACCTGCTTGAGGCCCTAGTTAGTGATTTTCCAGTTCTCCATCCAGTTCAGTCTATATGTTGCTGCATATGGAAAGAATTTTGCAGTGGGGAAAAAATAAATAATAAACCAATTGTTTCCATAGGTGCTCATGCTATATCTTGTTTCTTTCCTGGAAATAAAAATAATGCTCCATAGAGAAACCAAAAAATAATGCAAGAATTTTTCGCCAAATAGAGGTGAATTTTCTGGGAAATAAGGATGAAATGGATGAACTGGTGAAACAACCATGGCAGACTCACTTTGAGGTTTGGATGATAAGAATATTTCATGGAAACTTCTAAAAAATTGCTGGTGGTTGTGTCTGCCTTTCTCAGGGTAGACTGAACTTTGGTTAGTGTCAGGGGTACAGTATTCACAGGGACATACACTGAGGTTACCAAAGAATATACTGCACAGCTGCCTGTAATTTGTGTCATTCACAAGTTCTAGCAATTTATTAGGCCATACCACACAGTACCTCTCAGAGGGAGCAAAGAGGTGTAAGCAGGAAGAGGGAAGGAAGCCTGCTACTGTATTGTGAAAAGCTGTCAAGACTTTCTGAACCCCAGCTCAGGGTTTGAAAATTTGTCTTTATATAGGTGAAAGATAGGCACTATTTTAAAGAGTCTGGAGTGCAAAATGGATTATTCAAGACCATCTGATTCAGAAGTTTTATAGAAAAGTTGATGGGCATAATATCAGAAAAATATTGTGTTATCCATTCTAATGTATCCCTAGTTTTGTACTTCTATTGTAAGATTTCAGCTAGCTGAGACTTTGTCATATACTGCTGACACCAAATAGTCAGGAATTAAGTATGACACCTGGGAATCTGAAATCACTTCAAGTCTAAGAACTGTCAGTTTCTTTTATTCTACTCAGCTTTTGGAGGCTTTTGAACCTATGTGATTATTTTCTGTTCAAAACTCAGCCCTAAATACAGGTACAAAGTAGAGCTTCACTGATCTCTTGATGCTAGAGGACTTCGGTTATTCTCTTTTGTTTCAGGAGTTAGAAAACCTGTCAGGTCTCTATACAGAAAGTCAGAAATGAAGAAGTGTTACTACTTCTCTGATTTAATTTCCTTGGACTTCCTAAATTCTGTAATCAAATTACTCTAGTTTGCTTTTGGTTTAGTTTTCTGTTTTGATGGCACCAACCAAGGACTGCAACTGAAGATGGTAGAATCTCCTGGAGCCACGGTGGGGACAGTTGCAAAACTTATGGTATATGGCCATAAACACCAAACAGGTACACCAGGATGCATTGGGTAGCAGTTGGTGCTTGAGGTTGCTGGAACAGATGAAACTCTTTGCTGGAATTAACACCTGGACATTACTGAACAGTAGAAGAGGCCTGATTGTCATTTTAAACTTTTCTTTGTCTTCTCTCCTTCCTTCCTACACAGGGTCATTTAATCTCCTGCACTTCAGAAATCTAGCACCTTTCTTCCCTATCACAGAATGACTGAGGAACTCTCCAGGACCTCTAAGACCATAACAGGTTTGGCCTTGCTTGAGCCAGTATGGTACTTGAGGCAGTCTTAATTCCATAACTGTGCAAGTTAAAAGTATGTCCCACAAGATAATTTCCCCATCTTTTTCTTTCCCAGACCTTCTTGTTTGACAACAGTCTAAAAGGGTGAAAAAGCCAAGGTCTGGAAACCCAGGCCATACTAAAATTCAGCCTTAAGCAAGATCTGTCAAAACCAAGATTTTGAAGAGTTAGTGATACTTGCTCATAAAGGCAATTACACACACAAGTAAATTATGTAGGCATTTATAACACTTCTTTCTCAAGTGAAATGCTCATCAAATATTTTCTGCAAATGCAAATATTTTCTGTACTCCTGCTTCATGTTTCACAGCACAAGTTAATGAGTTGGCTGACACTTTGATGTTCAATATACTAGACTTCATTGTAGTTCAGAATCCCAATTCCTGCTCATTTATGTAATTTAGTGAATTTATCAAAGGACAGGTTTTGCGAGGGCTGCTCATGGGCTTCCTCCCCATTCTTTTCTTCACCCCCAGTGTGTTTTAGCATGTCTACACTGTAGTTGCTATAGTGCTGTGATGTGTGTAGCAGTGCTTGAGCTGACTTAAATTAGGCTTGGTGAGCCCAGGTACAGAATGAATTCAGTAACAGTCCTGAGGAGGGAGTGCTGAGCAGTGCTGGGGCTTGTCCCTTCCTGGCTGGCATGGATGTAAAAGCAATGTCCCATGTCTTCATCAGCAGTGCAGCCTGACTCTCCTCTGTCCTCTCCTGAGCTGGGTTAACTTTTGATAAGGGTGACAAAGCATCACAGGGGATTATATTCTGATCTGTATAATGCTAGATAAGCAGTACTATCATGCTATGAAAATGGTTTTCAAAACAGGTCTTCCTTGTTTTCCTAAATTCCTTCTAGGGATTTTTACCACTAGATTTTGCAGGACTGTTGGTCTCAGTCCCATTTATGTATTTAAGTCTACTGTCCAGAAATTCTGTAGTCTGAAGTACTGGGTGTGTGTGATATAAAGTTAATCTTAAGATATAAAGCAGTTGTGTCTACAGTGTGTCCTATGAGAACAGAGCCAGATTGTTTTTCTCTATTCCCTTCAAGGTAAGCATTCTGAAATTGTATTGAATTTTTAAAATTAAAATTAGGAGCTTGGAAATTTGCATTCAGAAATTATGCTTCCATTGACTCATAAATATCATAGATTGAATGGCTCCAATATCCACTCTCAGAAATGAAACACTTCTTATTGAAACTGTATTTTCTGTTATGCATCTGTTGAGGCCAGTACATAAAAGAAAAGGTATATATATGTATATATATATATGTGTGTATATGTATATCTAAAAGAAGACTTAGTGTACTTTTCTGTTCATTCTCCTCCATCTTAAATACTTTTTTGTTTAGATATTTCCTTTTTTTTTTTTTCCCCAGAGGGGGAAAAGAAAAGCAAACATTTTCAATGTAGAAGCAGGCAGCTACAGAAAAATTAAGCTTCAGCTCACCCCTGAATACATGCTTGGGCAGATAACCAAAACAGAGAACTTTCCAAATGCAATTCCTTGACTTCCAAGTGAATCATGCTATTTTTGTTGGGAAGACCAATCCACTTTTTTCAATATGCTGAATTGGGATGACTAACTTTTTACTCTGTGTGTAGCAGTAAGCACTGCTGTCTGAGATAGATAGAAAATATCTAAGCAATGCTTTTTTTTTTTTAAATGCTGAGTCCTACTATGTATGAAATAATAATAATAAACAACTTATTTCAAGAAGTCTGCATAGAATATAGGTTAAAAAAATCACCTAAAATAAAATTTGTTAAAATTGCCTTTCCTGTGACTACAGTTTTAATATTTTAGCATCTAATAGGAAAATCAAAGGTATTCCTTTATCATGTTTTGCTTTAAAATGTAAATTATATTTGCGTACATTCTCAAATTAGCTTCGCCAAGTTTCTGCAGCTTTTGTCTTGGCCTGAATTCCCTTTTTTTTCTTCTTGTCCCCATAACTTACAGATTTCATACATAAAGATTTGTGGAGAATGGTGTGAAAGCAGGTTTGTAGATTAGAGTGTTGATGGCAACCTTTGGACAGGTGAAAATTATTAAAAAGGACTCATGAACTGCAGTGAGTGTTTGTTGCCAGATCATTCTCAAAACATGAATGAAGTTGCAGCCTAAGTTAATCCCTTTTCTTTCCATCTGAATGGCTGGAGCATAGAATCAGAGCCTCTTGATGTGCAGACTTTTTTAGAAAGTCCCATTCCACTGTGGATGGTTCTCTTGCTCTCTGGCATGTCTTTGGTGCTATTGTGTCCTCAATGCTGATTCAGAAAAGTGCAAAAATCTCTGTGTTCCTTCTAGTCTTTGCAGAACTGATATTAGACATCACTAGAGGTGCAGAAAGCTGTTCAGACTGGTGTAAAAAAAGTTTTTCAAGACTTCCTTTTTTTATGTGTAGGAGATTAGGGGAGGAAATCACATTGAAATGGAAAAGCGAACATGGAAAACAAGAATTAAACAAATATTTGATCCCATAAAAATTTAAACCAGCATAACTAATATTTAGAGGAATATTTACATGTTTGAAAAAAATCCCCTAGCAAAAGCTCAAAAGGCATCTATTTAAATAACTGTCCTTTCAAGAGGTTAGATCAGCATATGCTGACAAGAGGCTTGTGTTGTGGGTTTTGTAGTACTCTTAGCCTAATTAACAAATGCATTACTGGCACAAGTGAGCCTGGAACAATTGCCAGTCAGAACACTCAGAGAGAAGCCACCAGGGAACACTGGATAGCAATAAAAAGCCATGGCTGCTTATTTTTAATTCTTTGGAGGGCCAATTCAAACAGCAAATGTAATTACAATTCTGTAAATAGAACACCCGAAAGCACTCCTTCTGGCATTAGTATGCATATCTTTGATATTTGTTTAACAAATGATCAAGTAGCCCTTTCCTTATGTTGCTTCTTATTTAAGGGGTTTGAAATTTTGAAAAGCAAAGTTGAAAATATCATATAGCTGTGTAGGCTTTCACCTCCCAATGTATTGGAAAATCAGGGATTTGGCTGGTGAAAGAGCCTGCATGTGGCTTTCTTCCTCATGTGCAATTAACAGAAGAGGTAGGTTTATGAATACTTTTTGTTTCCATACGCCTTTATTTGAAGACAAGACTGATTATGTTGGAGCATGACAAAGGCAGAATTATTTCAAAGGGAAAGCATAGCATTTCAACATCTAAATGTTAAACTAAATTATCTGTGCTCCTGCATGACTTTTACTAAGCACAACTAGAAGAGTCAAAACAGAAAGCAGAAAACTTTGCTGTCCTTCAGATGAAGCACACTTTCCCATTACCTGACATACTGAGTGTCTCAGCAGGATGTTATCCTACTTTGTAGTGTTTTGTGCAGCAGGCAGGCTTGCTGTGGTAAGTCAATTCAGAGAAAGAGGGAAAGTGGCTAAGGCACAGCAAGATGTGATCATAAATTAATAATGTTCAATGGACTGTGACTGTGAGAGCTGCTATTGGTGTTTCAGGCCAGGATAATCCCCAGACTCAGTTTGATTTAAAAAATGGCAACCATATATTTCATGTGCAAATGGAACAACACAGAAGTCTTGTGGGAGGTAGAAAGTTCTTAGAAAGATCAAGGCAAGTACCAGAGGGAGAAAAGAAGGGAAAGAATAACAATAATAAGGCCAAAGTGAAGTAAACTATCCTGCCATCTGTATGTTAGTACCTCATAAACACAAGTAATTTCAACAATATGATTCCTGTATTAAGGACTCATATGATCAAAAATCTCAAATTCCTGCTAAGTGTTGCTGGTTTTCCTCTGCCTTAGAGAGTTAAGTGCTCTTGAATTAAGTCACAGCTTTTCCTGTGAGTTAAATATGTGGGTGAGAAATGGTAGCAGCTGCTAATAAGATGTAAATAAGGGAATAACATCTTTAAAAGTTCTTTCTCTTCCCCCTTCAATATCATTGTCTATCCCAGCTTCAGTTTTGGTTGGTTTTTAGGAAACAGATGCTATCTGGAGTTTGGCAACAAAACCCCTTATTTATAAATTATTTTCATTTCATTATTGTTCAGCAGCCAGTACTAGACATCAACTTTAAAAGATGCTGCTACATTCTCAGCATTAAAATCATACCATGTTATTTGTGCAGCAGGCACAAATATTTGTCTTGTGTTTCTCATATTTTTAAAAAGTAAGTCTTGCTGCTGGAATGTATTTACATTACAGAATTTATGACAGAGAGGAAACTCTGTAATTTAACAGAGCTTCTAGTTTAAAAAGCACTTGCTCTTTCAAAGTGGTGTGGTGGGGCAGAAGGGAGGATGGCTGCCTGTTTATCCTAGCTCCAACTCTGCCCAAGTCTTCACAGGAGGACGAAGGACTGCTTTATCTTTTGTGACATGGAACAAGTCTGCTCTGTCAGGGGTATTTTGGGAATGCAGACTGGGGCAAGGTGAGCGGGTGGCATCACAGGATACTTGGTTTTGTAACTCAGCATGACAACTCCAGAGGATGCATCCCCTTGGCTCTTGCCCCATGGCCATACTGTATATGGTGGCTTTGTTCCACGGGGCTTTTTTTTTTGTTTTGCAAATCAGTATGCATCAAACTGATGCAAGTTAAAAAAAAAATATTTTGTAACTCAGATAATTATTTCAGAGAGCTGATTTACAGTGTGGTCTCCAAAACTATTGTCTGGGCACTGATGAAGTGTCAGTGAACTGGTGTGGACAAGTGCTTGGGAAAAAGAACCTTTTTTGGCTTTGCTGCCAAAATCAATGTATCTTGTACTCATGTCCTGACACAGAGAGCAAACAGGGTGTTTGCAACATGAACACCAACAGGGAGGCTTCTGAATGGAAAAGAAGTTATGCCAGCAGTGAAGACTAACCTCCTAGCCCAAAGGCTCAAAGATAATGTTCATCAAGAGACTTCCCTGGGGACTGTGTGGGACCACTGTAGCTGAAGACAACTAACAGACTGGAAGGAAAAAGCCAATTCTTCAAAAGACAGTGCACAGACCTATTTTTATAAACCTTCATTTCACCTGTTTCACTTTCCCCCAACAAGTCTAAATGTTCCCTGTTGGAGGTATCATCTTGTTCTGTTCTTCTTTGCTGATGGGCTGAAGCTTTGGATGCTTGTGGTACACCTGGGGTGGGGGAGCAGGGGGAAGATTGGTGGTCTCCATTGTGATCAGCATAGGATCTCCTCACAGGGGTCTGCAGGAGTGCATGAAGGATGGATGTGAAGAGAGCATTTAGTCTTCAGCAAAAGCCAAACCTGACAACATGAGGAAGATTTTCTCTCAAGTAGATAAGGTTGAATTAGGGATGAACAGGACCTTGGTGGTGGATAGGCAGGTCACTAGCTGTGTTTACTCATGGAATCTAATACAGCTGTAGCAGGGCAACACTGAGTTTGCAAAACAATGTTATTTTTAGTTGTAAAGTTAACATAATTTTAAGGCTCCTGGGTTAAGGTGAGCATCAGAGACAGGCCCTCAGTACTCATTTCCTAAGGCTGGATGTTTTGAAGTTAGGGGAAGTGATATCAAGAGCATCTAATCCCTAATCTAGCTTTTGTAACTTGTCTCTGAAGTCTAGTGAAAACAATATAGTCCCCAGCTTCTCTTGCCTGTAGGGAGGAAGCTGCTATTTGGTATTATGTGGTGTCTTGTGATTCAAACTCCCATTTTGTGTCACAGCTGGAAATGGAGTGCTGGTCAGAGCTGTCAGTCAGACCAGTAGTCAAAGCTGTCACCCAGTGTGTGATAGGAGCAACTCAATTAGGTCTTAAAAGCATTTGATCCAGCTCTCATGAATCATTAAACTATCTTGTGGAAGATATTCTGAAGGTTCAATTTGCTTATTTTAACACTTTCCATCAATTCCATATCACATAAAATGATAAATTCTTATTGGATGTAATGTTACAGAGCAGTGAAAACAACACATAGCCTTGTTCTTACTCCTGCTTCAATCACTGACATATAATGATTTCACTGATGTATATGCGGAATAACTTCGTGCCTCCACTCCACATTCACTTAGATATCACCATTTATGTCAGATTTTAATATAAACCAGGTGCTTGTTTAGATCTGGCCACAGCACAAAATAAAGTAAGCAGTATAATTTATACAATCTAGAGCAAGACTTTGTCACAAAAAAGGCAGTGAAAACTTAATAGTAATGACATCCTATGAATGGGCAAAATAAGAGTAAGAAATTACAGGAAACTTACAAAAAATATCTCCCTCTGCCTACTATATTTTGCCAGGGCATATATTTTCCTTACTTTGGTCTATCAACATTCTATGGAGTACCAACTTACAACCAGTTCTGTGCAGTTTCTTGTAGTCCTTGTGAAAAGTCTTCCCTATCCCTCCATCCCATCTAAGGTCTTGGTATGTATCAGATACTTTTTCTCTCTATGTGCCTCTTCTGCTCTTTAAAATTCTTTACTTACACTCCCAGAAGTTTCCTCTTACCCAGAATACTGCAAATTCCACACAGCCACGTCCTTTCAATATTGATGAAGGGAACATGTAATAAGCAGCAAATAAATAAGTTATTGTCTCGTTGTTTCTTATTTTGCTTTCTGTTGCAGTCAATACCACTTCAGAAGGTAAAACTTCTCTTCCATCTGTGTGAGATATGACCACAGGTCTGGTTGTTGTTTTTCAGCTAACCTGATTTACTGGGATCCAGTTCTCTGAATGGCTCTCATGTTTATCACAGTGGCCACTGGAGAATAAAAATGTGTAAGATTGAAGTGTGCTGTCCTGATTGCCCTTTTCTAACAGCACTAGGAGTGTTAGCTGGCCCTAGACCTGCTTCTGCTTCCTGTGGCCCAGACAGATGCTCTGATGCCATGGAGCTCACCCCAAACTCAAAAGCCAACTGAGAAACAGCTGGTCCTAAGCTTGGTACTACCGGTGTTTGGGCTCCCTCCTTCAAGGCCAGGTTGCTGGATTTGAAAGCTCAGCCATGCTCAGCTTTTCCATGCAGTTCTGTGTTGAACTGTATAGGATCAATATTTTCAATAATTTCCTAGTTTTTTTTTTCCTTTCTTCTTTAGCAGATGCATATTAAAAGTTTCATCTAGTTTTCAAAGCTTGCTATTTTAAGAAAAACTTCCCAGAACTCCAACCAGAAACTTTTCTTGAACTAGAGCTTTTGAAAAATAAGAAGCAGCTTACCTTCTATTACTTTTAACATTTAATGACTGAGTATGTGACGGTCTTCATTATTTCCATTAGAATAAATATAAAATTTGTGTATGTTTTAAGAAGGAATTACACTTAGGCAATACTCAGATAATCAACTTTGTACAAAATAAGTATTATTTGAGAAATAATATACAATATCCGAAAGCTGATTGTGCATTTTATTCATGAAAATATGAGTAGGAGTACATAAAAGAACATACACATTAGCACAGAATTATGCTTGGTTTCAATATTTCCACTATTTCCTCCTTTATACAAAAGCACACAGTTATACTTTAAGATGTTTGTGATACAATTAATAGGTCCACAGCAGGGTTTTTTTATGCTGACCTTTTACAATATATTCCTTCTCTGAGGAGAACTGTGACAAGTATGTGATGTCAGATAATAAACCTGATATTAGAGAGAAGTAGCCTAATATGCGGATGTGACACTTGTGATGCTTTTGCTTAGAATCAAGCATAAGCTTTTCTTTCTTTGGGCTTTGTGAAAGATTGATTACTTTGTTTCATGAATTATTACACTAGTTTAGACCCTGGGTTCTTAGGATGACAAAAATAGAGTCGAAATAAACTTAAAAAATAGTTCTTCAGGCTCCCCAGGAGGCATAAAAGCCTCTTGATTTCTGGCAAAGACTACATGGCTTCATTTTGGTGCTGTATCAGAAAAAAAAGGCCTGCTATACTTTGCTTTTAACCTTTGTAGCCACCCACTCCCTCATTGCTTCTCATCCACATAAGATTGTGTTCTGTATGCCACTGTGGACATTTCAAGCTGTACAGTCTTGCTTATATCTCATGTTCTATCAGACATTTTCCCTTTGAAAAACATCTTTGGCCTGCTGAGTTCAGCAGAATTGAATCTATTTCCTTATCAATTTCCTAATTTCAAGTCTGAAGTTTCCTATTTACATTTGTAGAAGTGGGAAGTCTAATTATCCTGTACAGAGAAGAAACATAAATATTTAGAGGAAGGGAAAAAAGACTTAGGTGCATCCCTCATTGGAGAGATGTTACAGCAATTGCCTGAATTTAACTATATGGCATGGTATAGCTACAAAAGTTTCAGGTTTGGGGATAACTGGTTATATTCATTCATGAGGATATTTTTCTACCACAACAAAAGGCAACCATATAAGAGTTGCTCTACCTGCATATAACAAAAAGCTCTTTGCAGCTGTGGTTCCATGGTACTCAGATGTGGCACAGGACATAGGGAAAATCAACTGCATGGTGTTGATGGCAGAGCATTGGAAAAAAGCTTTTGCAGACTTTTTTTGACCCCAGCCTGCAACACAGGCTCCAACACATCTGCCCATCATCAGCAGGTGTGGAGCTGCCTGTGATTGCACTGGGGCTGAGCTGGCCCAGAGAAGAATGGGTTCTTCTAGAGTGGAGGCAGCCAAAGGATTCAGGCACCCACTGAAAAGGCAAAGACCAGAAGGGAGGATGTTGTGGACGGGGTGTTAATCACTCCCAGGTGACCCTCCAGAAGAGATGCTTGTTATCTCACAGCAGAGGGGCCTCAGGGGAGTATTGCACAAACTCTCAAAGGCTGGAGCTTTGTCACATTTCTGGCTGGAGTAGCCATGGGTTTGCTCCTGTGCATCAAGAGGCAAAGGATGTAAACAGAGGGCTGGTAACCACCAGGGACCAGCCTCTTCTTTTTCCTTCAGGAGCAGCTTGTTGTCTCCCATTAAGGAGGATGCTGTCCATAGTCCTGTCATTGGGGATTACACACATTCGTTGAAGTTTACCCAGCTAATTTAATCAGACACATACTGTCTCGGTGGAAAACAAGGATTGAGTTTTTGGGAGGTTGTTTAATTATTCTCTCACATGTTTTTGGGTATCCTTAAAATGTGTCACAGTAAGTGATCTGATTTTTAAAGTATTCAGCATATCCTCAGGTTAGTGTCCAAGACTATTTTTGAAGTAATCGTGTTGGAGAAGGAAAGGTAAATTTTCACCCTCTTTTTCTGATTAAATAAATAAAACACATCAGTTGTCTCTGCAACAATTGTTAAACTGTTTCAAGAAAAAATATTTATAATGTTTGGGGGTTTTTTAACATTTAATTTTTCAAGTGTTTAAGTTTTGGAGCCTTTTTAAAGCCTTCTCCTCTGTCAAATTTATTTTCTTTTTTCTTTTACACAAGAGCTGTGACTTGTCTCATCATAAGTAGAATACCCTTGCTGGCCATAAAGTACCTTTTAACTATGGGATACTCAGGATCTGACCCTCTGAGAGGATTTGGAAAAATTGAAGCAAATGAACAAACATTTTGTTTTTTATCTTCTACTTTGTCTATTTATCTAAATATTCTCCACCGGTATCTGATAAGGAAAATCTTTTTTTTCCTACACTAAAATACAATATTTAAGAAAGATAAGGATAGAATTCTTAAGAAAGATAAAGGTGATGCTTGATGCATCAGACTTGATTGTGCTCCAAAGCACAGGATTATGATGAGAAGTGAAGAGGATGCTGTTGACAGCAGCCTACAGTGTCAGTCTGCTCAGTGGTGGCAACCTCACAAGCCACAAGGAGCAGGTGAGGAGGAAAACGTGCATCGGCTTCTGAAAGTAGCTTGTTCAAAAGAAAAGAGAGGAAGTTTGTTTTGAAATGCATAGTTAAATGTTTATCAAACATTTCATTATCTATCTCAGGTCAAAGGAGCATGGCTTCTGCTGACTCTTCTTTCTGCTATTTCAAGCCCTTATTCTTCTGTGGCTCTCTTTTCTCTTATTTATCTTTTTTAAATAAAATGATCAATGTGTCTGGCTACCCTAAAATTTCCTGTCTAATAGACTATCAGAGCACGCCTTGTCTGAGTGGAAGCAAAATTACCCTTAAGGAATATCTCATTACTTTTCACTCATCAAGTAAACTTTCCGTGGGGCAAGAGAAGTTTCACTCATCCTTCCTTCACCACAGCAACAAGAAAAGATGTAGAGGAGAGGCTAGCATTTGGAACAATCACTAAATTGTGATTCCCACAGTTATGGTTTCCTTTGAATGTGTGCAAGCTTATTGAAAGGAAGTAAGAAATCCTCTATTCAAAATGAAAAATTCCATGTAAGATATTATTTTGATGATTGGCAGAATGGAAGCAATATGGGGGAAAACCGAAAAAGAGAAAAAAAGCCCCAAACCCAGGACTGCATGATAAAATTAAATGAAATTATATGGAGTCTCTTTTGTTTGACTCTTATTAATCTACAGAAACTTGGCATGCTGATTTCCTAGGTTGTAACTTTGTAGTTACTCTGCTACTTCTTACCACCATGGTCAGCTAGCAAAAATGAAAGAAAACTTAAACTATAAATCAGTCTCACAGCTACAGTACTTGGTTATACAGAGGGAAAATTAAGGGTAGGAAGTGTTTTTTCCATGTTCAAGCTGGTTAAATTGATTTATATCTGTCTGTCACTGAAACTATGTTTTAAAACTAATGATTGTGGCTTCACATAGAATAGTTGATATTCTGACCCACATCCTAAGGGCCTCCTTCAGTCCCTAGCAAACAGAAATAAAAATGACCCCAGGAGCTAGCAGCCTCCACTGAGGTGCTGAATCAATGACATCTTCTCTGTCTGATTCCTTTTTTCAAAAAAACCCCAACAACAACCAAACAAAAATCCCCAAATATTTGAAGGGTATTTTTCATTTTAGTTGGGGGTTTTTGTTTGTTTGCTTGGTTTTTAAAAACAATTCTTGGGGGAAAACTCTTCTACCTCTTCCCCTTTTGAATGTTGCTGATGTACCAGGCTCTTTCCAAGCTCCAATAACAGGCCACTACAGTATAACTGGCTGGGCTTGGCTGCCAATCTATAATGTTCTTGGCCATGATTAATCTGATAAATAATAAATATATCAATCTAGTCTTTTAGACAAGGACAAATTCTTACCAGCGGGGAGGCACGAGGCCTCTTTTACAGCTGCCTGTAGTGCTGGAATTAATTATTTAATGCTTAATTCTTCAGGAAATGAGAAAGTTTTGATTAATGTTGTCCAGTGTCATTTCTTGCTTGTTTGATATGTGTCAGATAATTTTTCCTCGGCAGTCGCTCTCAAGAAGCCAGAGGCTACTGTCACTGGGATCAGACGCTGAATTTCTAGAGATTAATTGAAGTGAAAATTTAGAGAAATGCACCATAAGTGCTTGCCCAAGATAACCTTTCACTGGCTAAATTTAGCTTCCTTTGGTAATGTTAGCCTCCTATTGCCCTAGTGTAAAACATTTATTTTTAATGCTGTGAGAAACCTATTTTTTTTCTTTGATTTTTTCCCCATTTTTTCTTCTTAACTCCATGTATGTCTGCATGATTAAAATATTTAAGGCTTGATTTTTTCTCCCATTTACCTCACTGTAGTTCTGCAGCTCCCATGGAAAACAATACAATGGTTTATTGCAGAAGGGGATGGGTAGCTAGAGTTGAGGCATAAAATTAGAACTAGGTAAGCTAGGTATCAGCAATACCTGAAGTTTGTGTTAGCTCCAGCTCTGCAACAGACTCAGTCTGAATTCTAGAAGCTTGGGGTTTTTTGCAACTTGTGCCAAGGTGGCTCATCTAGCAGTGTAGTTAGTCTTGAAGGAAGACTCCAAAAGAGACAGACAACCTGATCCTGCTGTGACTACTGTGAGCATAAGGCAAAGGGCTCCATGCTCCATGCAGGCTCTGGGACATTCACATGGTTCTTTTCTCTGTAGCTCTGCACCCTTCAAAACACTTTCTTTCCCTGTATCGGTATTTTCCAATGTTGACTTCCATTACTGTCTTTGCTAGTAAAGAAGGGCTGTATTCTACCCTCAAGCCTATTTACTGCTCTTTAAAATCCTGCAAGTGCTTCTGTGTATTACATCCTCTCAGGATGAATTTGTTTAAATGCTAACACAGTTTAGCAGACATTCCCCTGACAAAAAATAGCCTCATGCAGTGAGTATATTTCTCTAAAAGGTAAAAATTTTAGGCTAAATTGGCTGGCACTGAGTACCCATGATGCATAATTATGGCCCATCATGTAGTGCCAGTGATAAAACACCTGTCCCCTCTGCTCAGCATTTCCTGAGGACACGCCTGGAGCGCTCTGCCCAGTTCTGGGCTCCAGTAGAGAGATGTGGACATATTGGAGAGAGTTCAGCTAAAGGCCACCAAGATGATTAAGGGTCTGAAGCATCTGTCATATGAGAGAGCTGGGACTGTTTATCCAGGGAAAGAGAAGGCTCAGGGCTCATCAATGTATACAAATATCTGAAGGGAGGGTGCAAAGAGGATGGAGAGAGACTCTTTTCAGTGGTGCCAAGTGACAGAGCAAGAGATGATGGGTGCAAACTGAAAACTGAAACACAACAGGCTGTGTGAATGCAAGGAACCAGGCTTTTGCTGTTGAGGTGGCTGAGCACTGGCACAGACTGCCCAGGAAGGCTGTGAAGTCTCCATCCTTGGAGATACTGAAAAACTGTCTTGGGAAACTGATTTTATGTGGCCCTGCTTGAGCAAGGACGTTGGGTCAGCTGATTTCCAGAGGTCCCTTTCCACCTCATCCATGCTGTGAACAAATCTGTGAACGATTTCTATAGCCTGACTTCTTCTTAATTTATTACAGAAACATCTTTTTGGTCTGATTTAAGAGTTTTCATTAGTGATACTGGGGTTCTTTCATGAACTCACTCGTCCACCCAGGTGCTGTACCATTTAGATCTAAGGGCTAGGACAGAAGAGTGAAATATTTAAAACATTCCCATAAATAATCTACATTTTTTTTCTAGACATGAAGAATTATTGAACTGAAATATGTTGACCTAGGAACCTTCACAGCTTTTGGCCAAATGTGCAGAACTCTTGTGTCTGACCTGGCAGGGAAAAGAAACAAATAAACTTTAGAATTTTAATACCTGTCTAGAAACAATAGAAGGTTTCAAACTATATATTTTTATTCCTTTTATTCCAGAAAGAATAACCGTTCCAATAAAAATCTAGCTTAAGATTAAAAAGTTTAAAATATTACTGAATTTTGTTTCTTTTGTTTTAGTTTTTTTCTGAATATCAGCTCTTTGAAACCCTACAGGGGTCAGGAATACTAGATTTGTGACTAGATTAAAAAGTAGGTGATGGAATTGTAAACACATGATTAATTGCATAAGGTTTTTAAAAATACATTTACCATTTCTTCCAATTATCACATGGGAATCATTGTGCATCACATGTGCACGTGCACACAGAGACTTGTCCACATTGAATATAAACAATTTATAAGAGGAAGGACCCTTTAAACAGAAATTTTAAACATGTGAAGGGATATAAATAATCAATTTTCCTAATATGTTAATACAGTTTGAACATTTGAAATGCAGATAATCTCAGGAAATACCATCATAAAAAGCCTCTTCATTTTTCTGACTGGTTCTTTTCAAGGGAATCTGATTTTTTATTTCACTTGTTGTCCAAGCAAAAAAAAAAAAATTTGCCTGAGCTAGCAAATATATGAACATGAAAAACTACAAAAAGTTTAACTAATTCTTTACTCTCTAAAAAAACCCCCAAAAAACCACCCTGGAACCTAACTAACCTAAGGTAATGCAAGGCACAAGAAAAAGGTTTTACAATGTATGAATGTAACTTCAAAAGTTGAATTTGTTTAGGGAATTTGTATTTTCTGCTTCTTTCTTCAGGAACCTATTTGCATTTTAAATAATTAAAGCATTAAAACTGAAAAATTTATAAATGAGAGCTGCGAAGAGAATCCTGCTTGGCAGACAATAGAAAAGAAATTATTACCCTGCTAGGTTTGCTTTAATGTCATATCTGTCACTCTCCCCAAGGTAGGTTCATTACCATACCAAGTGCACCTCCTGCCACCACCTCCCCCATGCACACACTCTTTTTCTTCCACTCCCTGCCACTTAAGGACTCTGGATCTCTAGGGGACTTTGATCTCATTGTACACACTAACCCAAACAGAACCTCTGCTGTTCTCAATAATTTTTTCTTAAAAAAAAAAAAAAAAAAAAAAAAAAAAAAAAAAAAAAAAAAAAAAGAGAGAGAGAAGCGTGTGGGGGGGAGGGGAGTGAATTTGTGTGAAGAGTGACAGAACGCTTTGTCCAGCGCAGCTTTGGCTGGTTGTAACAAGCGTCAGGACATTAGACGCAACAAAAGCTGGATTGGCAGTATCATCAATCACGGCTCTGACAGTCGACTTCAGTTTGTTTGTTCCACTCTGCATAATAAGTGATTGGATCAGGTTTAATTAGATATTGGGTAATCAATCATTGCCAACAAGGCAACCCAGCTTGGGATCTAGATGCTGCAAAGGGGGGGGAAAAAAAGCAAATCTCATCCAGGGTGCATAAATACTCAAACGTATAAGCACATAGGGTGAAGCTTCAGAGGAAAGGTATAAAGATGTCTGCAAGATGGCACATAATAGAATCGTTCACATCTGTACTATACTTGTTACCAGACATCTGCAGTTTGACATTTTACTTTCGCTGCATAATTACTTTTCAATATAATATAATATACTGACCTGAGGGAGAAAGACAAAGCAATTAAATTATGCATAAGATCCTTTTCTCCCCAATCCTTACCAAAAAAGACTAAAAAAAAAAATAAAAAACCAGAGAAAAAGCAAGAATAGGAATTAGCATTCTTATGGCTATTTGAAGAGAAGGACAGAAAATTCTTCCTCCTGCCTGCTATGATGATGAGTCCCACTGCATAACTTGTTAAATCAGCTACTCTGAATTGAGACTAGATTAAATTATTTTTTCTATCTTATTTTGCAATGTATACCTATAGATTAAGGCCCACGCAACGAAATAAAAGGAGTGATGGATGGAGCAAATTAATCCCATTAAATTTAATTAATCCCATAAATCGAGAGAAAAGTTGAAAAGAAATTCTTCTAGGAGACCCAAAGGGAAATGTACCTGCATTTTTTATAAATGCATAACGCTGATATAAGTTAACATAGGAAAAGATGTATCACTAATTAACAAGGATTGCATTATCTGAGGCCATTTTAAAGTGCAGGGTAGGGCATGCACAAGGCAGGTGGGAGCAATATGGAGCCTGGCTCTGTTTTTTTCTGTGTTCTGCCTAAAAATGCCCGTTTTACTGGTGGACTCCTTACATTCCTATGAAATGTGTGGGGAGAACTCTGCAAGAAAGTGGGTTCAGAGAAGCTGCTGAGCTGGGAGAAGAGTCACTCCCACTCAGAAGCATCAGGAGATACTGAGATTTAAGCTTCATAGAACTTCATTGGGACCAGGACAAGCATCCTACTCACTGGTATCTATTGTTGTATTCAGGTGTCTTTTAGGAATTTGGTGAGTCTACATCATAGAGTACACTGCAAGGGCAGAGGTGGGTCAGGGATAAAAGATCACTTCCCTGGTAAGGACCAGGAAAGATTTCTGCCTTTGTCTACTACAAACTAGATGAAAGTTTCAGCTGACAGTGGTTTAAGGGGTTTGTTTTTTGATTTATCTGATCTGGTATTTGTGTTCTGACAGATGAGCACCTTTAAGAAATCTACGGCCTCAGTTAGGAAAGGCACTGTGTTAGGTAAATACTTCAGTATGATCAGAGGAAACTGATCATACTGAAAGGACCTGTCTGTTCACAGGATGTGACTGTAAATTCTGTCCTTTAGGCCTTTTAACCATAGCCAAGGGAGAGGCCTACTGGGGCTCGTGATGACTAAGACTTCATGTAGCAAAAGAGCCAGTTTTCATTCTTTCCACAGCTTTCACTGCCAAAGTCTTTGCTTTGCAGAAGTGGAGAACATGGACAGACACGGTACCCATCTGTCAAAATGTATTAATTTGGAGAAAAGAATTCAAGTTTTCTTGATTCAAAAAACCCTGCAACCAAGAGTCGGCATGTACAAGCAACCTATTTGATTAAAGCATGTTGGATTTGTGGTCTGGAATTTGCAGGTGTTTTCTAGTCAGTGGGGAAAAAGTATCTGAATATTTTACATCATGGTACCAGCTTTAAAAAGGGAGGAAAAGAAAAGGAAGAGGAAGGAAAAGGAAATCTACGATAAAGATTTTCCTCTGCTCAGCTGTGATGTGCTACATTGAACAATGTTTCATGTTTGACACACACTTTAACCTAACACCAGTGTAGTGATAGCCTGAGTATTTTGTCCACTAGAGAAAGCTTTTATCTTGATTTGTTGTGTTATGTATTGCACATTTTATGATGTATCTGCATCAGCTGCCATGATTCCTAGACCTGGGAGTAGCCATCAAATTATCAGAGTCAGCCATCATGTCATAAAGAGATAGTCTCCCCTGACTCCTCTTCAGTCTCCTCAGCTGCGAATTGGGGCTGGGCAGAGCGTTTCTCAGACATGCTGAACGACAAATTTATTTTCCTGCTGTGACTAGTGAGATTGGACTCCTTTATAAAATTTACAGTGTGATTTTCTAACCAGGCCCTCCTCTTATTCTGCTTCTTTTGATTCTCTTCAAACTCACCAGGTTTGAAGCCAGAAGTAGTGGTGTTCCTAGTCTGCTCTACTTTTATTGCTGGGCGTTGTTATCTGATGGAGCTGCTCCATACTGAGCCCACATGCTCCAGCAAAGTAGACAACTTTGATCTGAAGATATGAAAAAATAGGGAGATAATTCTGGTCATTGAGCTCACACCAGTGTTTACAAAAACCTATACCTGCTTTTATTTTTACGGCCTGTATTTTTATTTTCCTGCAGAAGAGGCAACGAAAAATCTGAAATATGCCCTTGCCCTTTGTCAGAAAAAGGGTCAGTATATTTTTAGGACTGTAGTGTTTGTTGGAAGGTAGGACCCAACCCAGGAAGGGAGTTCTCAGGTTGCTGTACCTCGTCCCCTGCTCTGACATGCCATCAGTTGTGTCACTGTCAAGTCCAGAGTGTGTCTGACCTCCAGCACGAACAAAGCCTCGCAGCAGGACTGCCCAGGCACTCTGCCTACCCCACTGAGAGTGTGGTTTGTTCATTCCCTGGCATGTTAGCCAGTTGAGGATGTGTATGTCTATGTGAAACTTTAAAATTAACAACCTAAATACCTGATAATTTTCTTGAAGTTACCTAATTGTAACAGAAAAAAAAAAAATTTATGATTTGAGTACTGACACTCCTATTTCAGTCTGAATTCCAAATCTTGTTTAAATTTAGATGCTCATTAATTGCCCTCAGCTGCCTAGTTATGTCAAAATATTAAAGCAGGACACTTCAGTAGCTTTGAGACAAATGGGTTTTGGTTTTTTCCCTAAAATTTCTTGCAGACTGCTTTACACAAACCAGGTTCTCTTGTGTGAGTAGTTTCTCATGACTGTTCATATGGAGAGCTACTTTCCAAACATGGAATTTATTTTCAGAGTGTTTTATACAACTTAGAAAAGTAGTAATGAAGAAGAACTTTGTTTATTTTCTGCTTGGTAGTTCTGGAAATTTTTGATCATATTGTGACATGGAATCACTTATCAAACTTCAGAGGAGCTGAAGACCCTGAGAATTTAGGCTGCAGATCCTTCATCAGGCTGCCACTCAGGCTTCTGAGGAGCCAAATGGATGAGTAGGCATGAGACCTGGCTGAGCTGGGCTGTAACCTCATCTAATTCAAACCTTCTCTATGAACTGGTTGTGCTGTACCCCGTGTGCGATCTGTTGGTCAATGGGAAACAGAGTCTTTTGAAGAGCTTTTCAAAAGTTGTTTTGTTATCACCAGCATTACCACTAGAGAAAAAAGTGCTGTGCCATTTGTGTCCCAGAGCTCCAATAAAGACCAGTGACCCATTTTGCCAGGCTCGAGGCAGATCTGCTAGGGCACAGTCTGCCTCTTTCACAGCAACTTTATTGGAGTTCATATACAGTACCACAGATAATTGGGTCTCTAATCCATCTGTTAACTGTTCAAGTTCACATGACTTCACTTTATTCAGATATTCTGTGACAAAATAGTCTGTTAGCTCATCTTGGATTCCCTTTATTCCCTGACACTCTATAGAGAAGGCTTCTTTTTTCTCTTCTTGCTGTTCCACTGCAAGTAATCATACAGTATGTGAAAGAAGATCTGCTCACAAAGTCCTCTGATTCTTATTCCCTTTCTCTGAAAAGGAACTTTGCAGCTGTAAACTCGGAAATGGCACTTTCCTTGACATTTCTCTGGCAATATCTGTCTGGAAAGCTTGGGAAAAAAACATTCATACAAGGTTTCCTTGTAGCTGGCATTATTGTTTTACTGAAAGAGAGCAGAGATGAAACAGAGTATAGACAAAACAGTGAGAACTTGTTAGAAAAAATACTTCAGTAGGGCAAAAATATTTTCATAATTCATTTGCTAATTAAGTCAAGTTAGAAGTTATTTGCAATTGATTTATAACATCCTTCCTTTGAGAGTGAATAAGAAGATTTTGCCATGATCTTGTAAATAAAATCATGGTGATTTCACAGTATTTGAGAAACAAATCAGAGGTAGTGTTTGTTGTTTGTCAAATTTTTATAGCTCTTGCCTGGTTTTCTTCAGCAAAGACAGTACTTTTTTGAGCACTGTTCTTCCGTTTGTTTTGCAGTGTAGTACTTGTGATCTCAGGCATACTAGATTTTTGTGATCGCCTTAACTACCTTTCTTCTATTTGCATTTATATATGTCTTGCCTATGTACAAATCCAGAAAAAAATAACCTGGGTATTGGCAGTGTGTACACTTCAAGAGATCCCCACTTTAAATATCTTCCCTCTGGGCCATATGGTTTAAAGATATCTCTGACTGTCCTCAGAGCTCATTTTCTTTAATCCTGGATTAGCCTTGTTGCCCTTCTTTACCTTTTTAAGTACTGCAAAGTCTTTCCCCCACTCCAACACCTCCCCCCCAATGCAGTAAGGAGAAAAGAGCATAATACTCAAAATGATTTAAATTTTGACCAAAGCAATTAATAATCTCAGAGTACCCTCCCTGGATTTCTAAACCTGCATAAAATTTCTTTGGTCTATGCAAGAAAATTATTTTTCTACAACATCTTGGTATTTTTAGAAAGAAGATTACAATTGTATCAGGGTCTTTAAGGTGCGTTCAGCAATCTCATCTGTATTGAATATTCTTGAATAAAAAATGGACTCATGTCCATTGGCCACGTAGGCAAACAGTTGCATTTGATTTCTTAAAAAATACCTTTACCAATTGTAACCAATGCTCACTGGTAACATGTAGAAGATGTAGGTGTAATGCTCAAAAGCCACTTGGGCATTTCCAAGAAGCAAAGTCTCTAACAGCAGAACAAGTGCTACTTGTTTGGGATCAAGGAAAAAGAATGCATAATTATGTACTAAAGGGGCTTCAAACGGAAAAGCTGTGTTATATAATTCTTTGTCAATGTCATATATATTAAATGGAATTTCTGAGTTTTTATATTCCCTTTTCTAATCTAGAATAGTAACGAGAGGATTAAAGAGTGCTTCCATAAATCCTACTTCTTACACTGACTTGAGAAATACCATTTAAAAAAACATTCATCTTCTTCCTCCAAGTGCAGAATTGCTGAATGACATTCAAATATTAACAAGCAGCACTTTCAAATTATGTGGCTCCAGCTTAATAATGAAGACCTTCAGATCAAGAAAAATGAGTGGCTAAACAGAAACTGCACTTTTTCAAAACCATCAAAATAACTTTGTCGGTCTGCAGTGATGGTGATGGCTTAAGCTATTATTTTTTAATAGAAGATTGTAAACACCTGCCAGAATCCTTTGTGTTGGTGGTTCCTTAGCAGTGAATACTCTCTCAGAAACAGCTATTATGCTATTTTAAAAAGAAAACAAACAAACAAACAATCCCCCCTCCCTGAGAGCGAAAATAGCAATATTTAGATATATTAAATGGACCAGTCAGGGAAGAAAAAAAACAAAACCAAAAATCAAATCCTCACATGTAACACACTGAACCTATTTTCATGTCTGCTGTTATCTCTGCATACGAAAAGACATTCAGTGTTTATAAATGTTTTAATGTCTTTGCATGTTTACCCTGATTTTGGTTAGTATTATTTTATAAAATGAAAGGTTTCCTTGTTAACTCTCGCCTCTGTGCATTGGAATTTGCTGGACATGATTTTGTGTTGCTAGAGAGGAGAGCAAGGCTCCAAGGCATAGGTAAGGGGGCTGGAGAGATGTGGAAAGGAAGCTGGGTGAGATTTTGCACTCTTGCCACCAAACCAGCAGCCGGCATAGATGAGACAGCGTTACAAGTTTAGAACAGCTGCCAACTAATGTTTGATCAGGGATAAAATATGCCGAGGTGACAACATCTTTCTCCCCTGCATTTCAGGGACTATCATTAAAAATGCAGCAAGGCTGGTACAGGCCCAGAAGGTCCTATGTTCTCTCAAGATACAAGGGAGAGAGACAAGTTCACAAGATGTCAAGAACAATATCCATTTGTGTTTACTATGCAAACCCACTGAGTAACCTTTCTATTCATGTTTGTACTAAGGACCATTGAGAATTTAGGAAGAAAAAAGGGCTGCTCAGAATGAGAGGGGCGCGGCAGCTGTGGAGGAGCAAATGTGTGTTTGGGAAGTGGAAAAATGCCACTGCACTGCTAAATGGCTTCTCTGGGGCAAAAAATAAAGAAGAAATGCAGGATTAAAAGATGTATATATTTATACAGAAACCCAGCTAGAAAAGCTGCAACACAGCTACAAGTTAGTGTCCGCAGCCCCTTCCCTCCTCCCCTTTTAATAATATATTGATGTAAGCAGCTTGCGCATGCCAAACAAATTCTCTACATAAAAAGTCAGCTGTCGGAAGGAGGCTCATCAATCTGGCAAAGTGCACTCAGGTAGAACGCCTCTCGGGGAGCCCTCCCTGGCAGCCCTGCTCCAGGGAAAGGGATCGCTCCAGCGGATGGGCTCATAAATGTTCATTAAAGAGTCTTTCCACCAGTTTACAGGAAAAGCAGTTGTTTGGCAGGAGCAATGGCAATTTGATTCTCAGTGATATCATGGGAGGCTATTGCAGATAATTGAACGGTAGGAAATTTTGCTTTTAAAATGGCAGAGACAGCCAACAAAACCCTCTCAATCAATACCTCTTTACTAATATAGCAAGGAGACCAAATCTCAAGATGTTCAGTTTGGGATTCTTTGCTGCAGTTCTTTAGGAGATGTATCCATCGTTTCTCATGTTTCTCACATTGTCTCATCATTTTTTCTTCTCTGAATAAGAGGAAGAAGAGGAAATGCATTTATTTTTCTGTTGCATCTATGACTTCCCCATAGATGATGACTATATAATATGGCTTTAGGAATGCTATGCAATATCATAAAGCAGCCACAAAAGACACACCTAACACACTGAATTAGGAAACATATTTTGTAGTTTCAATTATGATCACTTGCTGTATCAATGTAGTACTGGTCTTTCCTTCTGAAGCTGATAGTGAAGACCCTTTCTATTTCTATAGACAACATCATATGAGTTAACTAGATATTTTCCCTAATTGTTTAATGTTTTAGAAATTGAGTTCTGTGCTTTGGTTTTAACATCATGGAGGCTGTAGTGGTGATTATGGTAAGAAAACTTTGTGCATGTAGTGGGAGAACAATCTTTTAAGCTAAGAACTGAAATATGGAGATGACTTTCCTTTTTAATAGACTGCTTAAAAAACTTACTTTAAACATTTTCATATATTAAAAATAGTGTGGTTGGCTTTGTAAACCAGTTAGATAAAGACTGGAGGTTTTCATAAGTTTTCATATTTTCACTCAGAAAATAAGAATCTGTGAAAGACCTAAGGTTGCTGTAGAGAAGTTGTGGAGGCTTCATCCCTGGAAATATTCAAGGCCAGACTGGATGGGGCTTTATGCAACCTGGTGTGGTGGAAAATGTCCCTACCCATGGCAGTGGCATTGTAACTAGATGATCTTTAGGGACCCTTGCAAACCAAACCATCCTTTGAATACCCAGAACACACCAGTGTGCATTTGGGTTTGTTATAATGGTGTTTTATATAGTGGTCAAACCTCTTAAACTACTTTGTGAGAGTGGTAGCCCCACAGCGTGTGAAGCCATCTGGCTTGACCAGTGATATTGAGGAAAAAGGGAATCTCATCTTCTTACTCTTACATGAATACCTAAACCCCAGCCATAGTCAGGTTATGAAAGTTGCTGGACACAACAAAAAGAGAAAACAGGTCTCAGAGATCACATTCCTTTACTGTAAGAATGTTTCTAAAGAACTTTGGTATTATTATTAGAATTGGCATAAAAACTATTAATTGACATCTAATATATTCTCTTTCTCACACACACACATATACATACAGACCTAATTGAAGCCTTATATTAACTTGAAATTCAGAGTATGCTGGTCTGAAAAGAAAATCTGAAGTTTTTATGCTATACCATCACTAGTACTTTTATTCCTCCAGGAGCCAGGAAAAGGTCAAGCAAACATGCAAAATATTTTTCTTTTCATGAGTAGGGTTTCTTAGACTTTTTACCAGGGCCTCACCTTAATATTCTTCAAAAAGCCATCACATGATAAAAAAAGAAAAAAGAATGAAATTTTGAAAATCAGAGTTATAAACATCCTAAACCTGGTATTTTCCCAGATTAGTTATGGGGGGTAAACTACAGACATTGTCTTTATATTGTTGGGTCTGAGAACATTAGAAACAACTAAAAATATCTAAGAATGTGAAGTAGCAACAAACTAGCTAAAATTTAAACCATTTTTTTTGTGTGTGAAGATTGTCTATTCTTGTAAGATTTTTCACAAGAGTTTGTTAAAACCCCATCTCCTAAACCCTCTTGATAGTGTCAGAATCTAAGCATCCATCCATAAAAATGCAAACACTAAAATAATTTTGTCGTGGAGCAAAAAGCCTCCAACACGTGAGCATGTTACATAAAAGCACCATAGAGTTTAATACAGAAATGCAAATTGAAGAATGGTGTCATATGTGTATTCATGTTTACACCTCATGTTAGCAGCTCATTGAATTTAGGATACCTTGATTCTTAGTAAGTTGCATGGGATGATGGCACAACATTGTCCATTGCAATTAGTTCAATATCCCTCAGGTTCCTTTCCACATTGCTCATATCTAGAGGAGTAATTTTATTCTGTCTGCTTAGCACCAACTTGACCTCCTCTTACACCACTTCTAATGCTTCAATGCTGCTGAGAAAGTTTTCCTTCAGTCAGCCATGTGACAGGTGATTATCATTTGAGCCATCAGCACCAATGTCGGGATGTCTTCACTTGAAGGGCTCTTTCTCACCTGCCCTGAGCTTCCCTTGCTAACAAACACCAGCTGCACTTGGTGCATCAGCAGTGCTGTGTGCTGGTTCTGGCACCCACACAGACAGAGGTGAAGGGGTTACACAGTGCAGGTCTGCTCACATCAGCAGTCCTGCTGCTTTTAGCAGGTGGATGTGCTCCCAGACCCCTTGTTTGGGGAAACCAGTCCAGCCACGTGCTGCAGCTGAGAACAGGGGAATCCCACCGAGGTCAGCAGGAGCAGGGGTAAAACCAAATTTCCAGATGTTTTGCAATGCATCAGGAATATCTCTGATGCTCTGAGGTCTAACAAAATTCAGAAACTAATTATCTAACATTTTGTTTCTAGCATTTGTCACTGTTTTATTTTTATTTATAACTTTCAAGTAGACTGTGATTTTAATTAGCTTGTGCTAGAGCAGTATGTTGGAGAACTTGGAGATTTTTGAAGGGGAAACCTTCTCATCATGTGGGGTTTTCAATGCTTACTTGTCTCTACTAATTAGAAGTGCTTATAAATTAATTATAAGCCTACTTTACAAACCAGTAGGAAAAGAACTGTGTTCTATGCTGGATATGATTAGGATATAAGAACAAAGAATTCAAGAGAAAACACAGTATTTTTATTGACTGACCCATCTTTTAGCCTTTTCCTTGTGAAATTAATTTTTCTTTATAAAAAGGCCTCCTGCTCTTTGTTGAAAATGTAAGCTTTATTCGTAAATGGATTTTTGACTACTTTAAATCAACATTGCGATGAAAGCCCAAAATTAAAAAAGAAGGAGTAAATGTACATTATAATATGCAAATACAAACATCCTTTACTTCTGACACAGAGAAGCAAATAAAATCACAGTCTGTATATAGTTCGGGAAGAAGTGTAACTCTCCCTGGAAACCATTCCTGTATAACTCTACTGGGACAGAAGGAGTTATAACCTATTGTATAGGATTTAACACTTTTCCATCTCCCCCTCATATCTCCCATACACCTGGAACTGCAACACTGATGTTTTTGTATCAATTTATCAATTCATCTTCATTTATGTACTTGAAGAGTGGAGAACCTAACCTGCACTTGAAATTCTTCCTTCTATTAATATATGCTTAGAAGTCCTACCTCAGTTGCAAATAAAACCATACAAAAAGGCATGGCAGAAAAAAAAATTAGAATACTAAATGGAAAAAAAATAATATAAAGAGGTCTGTAATGTGTAACCTTGCTGGTTTATTGAGATTTTTCTCTCATAAAACCAGGAGTGTGGGATCAGAAAGTGCAAATGGAAAATAGCTTGTTATGGTAAGATGAATTCTCAATATTTTGTCATCTATTTCTGTTGTGTTTTTTTTTTTGGTTTGGTTTTTTTTGGGGTTTTTTTTGGAGGGGGGTTTTGGGGTTTTTTTTGGGTTTTTTTTGTTTTTTTTCTTTTTACTGCTGTTCAAGAATTTATATGAAAAAGTAAAAATCAAAGCAAAAGGGAAAAATCCATGGCCTTCTGCTTTATTATGGCACCTGCCTTTTTGTTTATGACACTGATTGCTCAATGTTTTTAAAGCATTTCCTCTGTCATTGAACTAGCCTGAAAGGCTGTTCAAACTCTTCTGCACACTTTTCTTTCCTTGTAGTGTTTTGGTGACTTCTCTATCTGATTTTTATCTTGTCACCTGACCTAGAGACCTTCTGTGTCAGAGGGCACCAGCTCTCTGGTGCTGCTTGAATCTGTTCTTCCTGAACTTGAAATACACAATGACCCAGCCCACTGAAGTGAGCCAGGGCACAGCAAATCAGGTGTATTGCTGACCTGCTTGGGGAAAGGCATCCATCTGACTGCTCAGCTTCCCTGTATTCTGAGAATGTCAACAAAAACACATATTCCTGATGTCTACTCTTCTTTTTCTCTTTTGGGACTTTGTGTATTTTGTCACATTTAGGACTGAGTGACAGAAATAACCTTTTCCTCCCAATAAGAAGGATAGCTTGACACAGAAAATTGACCTAGAGTCTTCTGTCTGAAGAAATGACTTTTTGATGAAAAAGGGAAAGTTGGAAAATACTTGTGCCTTTTATTTAAGTTCATATGTTATTTTAAGTTATGTGTATATAAGGTTTCTATACACAGATCACATCACACACCTATGACAGTTTAATCCTGTCACTCATTGAGATGAAATAAACCCACAGATACTCTTAACTCTTGCTCATTGAGAAGATGTGAGGCACAGTCATAATACAATGCACGCTTCTGCCACTACCATTCCTCCTCCTCAGACAGTTACACATTCAGTATTTTATATTGTTTGTAAGTTGTATATCTATTTCCAGTTCCTCTTCAAAGATCTAGTGATCAATAGGGTTATTTTTCTTTATTTTCAGACACTGCAGTGGTGTTTTGTTCTAATTCCTTCGTGGCTGTTTTAAGCTATTCCTGCACATTGCCTGCTTCGTACTTGTTTTCACTACTTTTTATTTTAGCTATGAACTTGAGCTGACTTAATCTGTCTCTTAGGGAAAGAGTCTTCTTTGAATTTTCTTCTGAAATCAACATGAACACTGTTGATATTTTCAGAGGTGATCGGAAAAGAAAGTGGTGACTTGTACTCCTGTCACTTTACAGACCTTTTCTGTATCAGCTTATATTAATTATTATTTTTCCATACGTTTCTATATGATCTAGGTACTGACTGAAGTCTAATATGCCTTGTGTGAATTTAAAATAGACTACTTTTTAATTAAGAATCATTAGTCTACTATGTTAGTTGTTAGCATGATGATGCTTTGAACACATTCTTCCAACACTGTCTGTTTTCTTCAGGAGTGTCATAAAAAGGCATTATTTTAAGTCAAGAGAATTGATGTGTCCCTTTTGTTTTCTGTAGTTTTACAAGAAAAATTTTATTTGGAGTTTTTTCTTGCTCTTACTGTCATCTGAGGTATAGAGTTCATTTACTTTGTCCAAGTGCTTAATTTTTAATTTCTTCTGTTTCTGAGTGATTCATAATGTATATATACAGGAGAACAGTACTTTAGTATATCTTATGCCTAACAAAGAATGCATTATTTGTTATCTATTAACCTTAAGTAATAATTATTGACAAATACTCCTACTTTATTTCTTTGGGATCTTACTTTTAAAACATTGTTCTCTTCTCACATATTTACTGCAGCAGAATCATAACTGCAAGAACCACAAAAAAAAAAAATTAAAAATCCCAAGTATATTGTAGCTTCCGAGTTTCATTTAGGGACAAGATAGGGATGAGAAGATTTGATAATTTTGAGTGTTTAGCTTTTGCAATATTAAAAGCAGCAAGTATCATTACTAGTTGTGCTTAATGTTCCTGTGCATATCTACAAATATATATTCACTCTCATTGCTCTTCTATTTGGACATCAGACACTTTTATCCATGAAGTCTAAGTATAACATTATTTCTCCACTTCTTTCTAATTATGAGGTTCAACAAAAGAGAATTACTCTTGTAATTCTACTCAGGATTTATAATTTCAGAAAACCCTAGGTGCAAACCTACATTCCAAATATCCTCATTTAAAAATGGACTGCTGTAATTATATGATCATTTCATTCCAAATCTGCAGGGGACAGTAACTCAATAGAAAGCATGAAAAAATTAATGAGAATCTTAATTATAATAATATCATTAAATCCTAATAAAAGAAAAAGTCTAACTTTATTTTAGCTTGGCACCTAATATAATGTTGTTACAGCATGGCAGTGGTATTTTCTCAGTTTTTAGAGAAACTAATAGTATAATGGCAAAGGCTGGATAATTTTAATTTTCCTTCTCTTTCTTTTCCCTTTCTTGTATATGTAATTAAAAAGCAAAAAAATCATTATTCTCAACGTAAATGTATGTGGACAAGATTTAACACCATTTAATTCATATCAACTGTATATTTTTCCATCAAGATTTAGCACTTCATCAGAAAATTTTAGCAATCATTGTATAACCTTTCTCAAAAACATACTTTTTCTTTCACAATTCTGGCTCTAAATACCTTCATTCATAGTGGCTGAAGGTAGGATCTTTGAGGTGCTTTGCCTTCTACTTTAAAGAGCAACATACAAATGATAACAGCCAAACTTCAGTTGCCATGGCTACAGAATGGCGGTTGGATTCATGCATTATTAATATTTAGCAGATATCAGAATTTCCCTATTTTTTTCCATTTACAATCCTGATACTTTACAGAAGTTATTTATAAAGAGCACAACATTCCTGAACACACAGCCCTGCTGGTGACAAATGTTTAAACGTGGAGTGCATTAGTGTGGCATCAGACATTGTCAATAATGCATGCTTACCACCATTTAATTATTTTGAAAACATCTGTTGAAGTAAAATATGTTCCAGAGGGGAATAAGGAAGTCAAGTGCATTAGTGACTGTGTTAACCACATTTCACTCTGTAACACAGAAAACCCTAAAGGGAAGACCAGGATTCAAGGACATCAGGAGAATATTAAAATTAGTCTTCACTTTTAGTCTTTGTAGCTGAAGAAGTGGCTTACATAAATCTTTTGCTTAGGGTTGGTTTTCCAAGAATTTTTAAAATAGGACTAAGATGTTACCATCAGAACATGTAGTGGAAACCCTTTCTTTTTTTTTCCATAGCACACTTGAATGTATGCCATTTATCTTCTGAGAGATCCTAAATAATTACTGATGTAGTGTGATACTATTTTACAAGTGAAGATTACTTTACTCTTAGCTCAGAGTAAGGAACAACAAATCCTCCCAGTGCTGGTGTCAGAGCCTGATGACAATAACTTTATGTGTGACTGTTTAATACCTATCCAACTATTAGTATTTCATCTTTTCAGCATCTTTCATAGATTGCTTAAGGAGGAAGTGCAGGATGCTTATTGAGATGCTGTCTGACATATTCCACTGGAATAATTCTCTCATTGTGCTATTTTTGAAAACAGCATTGTGTTCTTAAATCACATCATCATCAAGTTAACTTTGCAGGTCACAGCTAACAGTGCAAGGACCTAATAGATTTGTAGTCAGAGTGTGCAGATATGGATATGCCACAGGCAGTATGAGGCAACAGTCTTAAATTACATGGTCATGAATTCAGAAATGGACAGCGTGTTTCTCCAAATGCTACACAGAGAGGAAGGAGCCAAATAATTAATAGAACAGCCCAGCATGTTACACTCAGCAGTTAAAATTTCATGGAAGTCCTCAAACCTAGTCAGTGGAGATAGTCTGGAGCCCCTGAAGAACAATGCAGAAAGTTCAAGAAAGGTGCTCACTGGGGGGCTGACAGCAGCACCCAGCAGGGAACAGTCAGTGCTGATCTGAAGGGATCTGCATGTGTCTGAAAATTATGCCAAAGGGGAAATAAAGTTGCAATAAAACAGCAATAAGGCACAGCTTTGTGAAGACCAGGTCATACTTTGTTCCAGTGTGGGAGGATGTACCAAGCTTCAGAGAGAAGGAAAACTGTTGAAGTGAGCAAAGATGAAGACACCAGAAGGCACCAGAGGCTGCAGCCTGCTGTATTCCTGAGGTGGCAGAGTGAGGCAGAGTCCTGTCTACAGTAATGAACACAGTCCAGGGTCTTTGGCTCCCCTGGCTCAGGGAGAAGAGGTTGGACTCAGTGTTCCAGCAGTGTTTGAGCCCACTTAAGAGGTAATTAATTTTCAGAAGGGTAATCATGTCTATCTATTGACTGTAGGGGAAGCACAATTGAAATTCCTAACTGAGACCCAGTCATTAAACATTCAAATTTTGGTGAGAGGAATACAGGCTGGGAGTATATGTGGTTACTGGTCCTATATTTTATCTCAGCAGGAAGCCAGTACTAGGGTTAATAGCAGGGAATTCTGAGAGCCATTAGAGGAATTTAGGGGAGCTCCGCTGCTTTGTGGTCCCTTTCATCAGCCTCTTTAGTATGACAAATAGCTTGAGGCTGCCTACCAGTCAGTTATTTTTAAAGGTGTGTGAAAGTGGATAGAAACATCCGTTTAAAGCCACCATTTTGAACTGTCTTTTCAGTGATGTGAAAAACTCACCAACTTAAGCTGAGTATGCAGAGCTTCATTTTCACCAATACATTTTTTCCCTGTCTTGATTTTCCATATGAAAGGCTCGTTTGTCCATGTAAACTAGATCTCCAACTGAAAAAAAAACATTGAACAACCCCCCAAATCTTTCTGTGCACATAAGTCTGGACTGCACAGCTTATGATCACCCCTCACTCTAAGTTACAAATGAAAAAATATCACTTAGCTCACTTACCATATTTTTGAAAATATGAGAAGAAGATTGTGGCTAGAATTTTTGCATTCTCCCTAGTCCCCTCTGCAAATAGTTGAGGAGAGGATGGATTTTTCACCAAAACCTCATGATCATCATAAATAAGTCAACACTAGGGAGAATGCTTATCCCAAAGGAAAAAAACTGCAAAGAAAGACAGGGGCAGAGACTTCAGTATGACATGGACACAAGTTCAATTCAGTGAATAAATCCCAGTTTGTGCTGGAAGAATGTTTCAAGGGAAAAGCATTTAGAATAATCAATCACAAAGCAGGTAAAGAAATTACTGCTTTATTTACATGGTCATGGAGATGATAAAAGTGTTAGCAATGTGCAATTCTTGAGTTCCCAGACTTGGCACTTTACTTCTATACTGTCTTTTTTCAAATCTCAGCACTTTTTTTCAGAAATTTAATCCATTATGCTTTATGTTGTACATACTATGAATGTTGTAGTCACATATATATATATATATATATGTTGCAGCTGCTTCTTTTCAGCTGTTTTCTGGGTCTTTATGTTATTTCAGCTTCTGAGGTTTTTGATGTCTTTTGAAATATGGCAGTTTAGAAATAGTTACAATAGACAACTGGCTGCATAATGTTTTTCTTCCTACTACTTCATATTGAAAATACAGTTTGTTGTTCAGTTCCAATTTGAAGTTCTTTAAAATGGAACAGTCAGAGAATACACAAAAGTTTCTGGCAGTGAGTTCTTCTCATGTGAAGTCAGTAAAAGAAAAAAAGTCTGCATATTTAACATAATTTAACAACTCTACAGCCTGAGCAATTATCCTAATAGCAGGGAACCAGGGCCTACTGGTAAGTTTTATCCTCCCTTTGTCAGACTTGTTTCTTTGATATTAGTATCTAAATGCACACCACAGGGTGAAATTAGGCTTTATTAAAGGAGGGTCAGCATTCTGTTAATCTAATTTAAAAGCATTAAGGGGAGTAGAGGAGCATTAATTGATTTGTTGGGAGGGTTCTGACTCCAGCCAACCTGTTTTTGCTGTTTACATTCTCTCTTCATTTATATGATAGTGAAAAAAAGTACTTGAGCAGCAGTATAAAGTACATAATATTTTGTCTTCAATTTAAAAAAATACTCAATAGCATATGCTGATATATATGTTATATTACTTCACATATAAAGTGAAGTAATTTAAATCATCATAACTTTCAGTAATCAGCAAAGACTCTGTTTTAGCATAATGGTAATAACCCTGGAAAAACTACTCTTTCGTGCAAAGAAATTAAACTGTTTCAGTAGAATGGAGCAGGCTGCTTGCAGAAAGCAGAGTTACATTCTGTATAAAAGTACTGTGACCATTACAATTGAAACAAGTGAGAAAATTTATCTTGGAATTGCCTGAATATTTTTAGATAATGATTAAAATAATTGCAAACTTCAATTTGTTGAAAACTTTTACATTTACCAGTGAAGTTTTTGCAGTTCCAATTCTAAAGTATGTTTGGAGGACATGATCTTTTGTTTCATGATTTGTTTTTCCCCATGACTTCTATCTCCTCTCACCCTTTTCTTCTACATGCAATTTAAAAAGCTGAAAGGACAAAGGGAAATTTAGTAACAGCCTAGAGAAGAAAAAAAGTATGAAATTAGTTCTCTGTGCATAAAAAGCACGGACACTCATTTTTTTATGGATTCATACCAAAGATTGATGAAGTTGGCATTTAAGAAGATGCAGTCTCTGATTGAAAATGTGATTGAAGTTTTCCCACAGTGGGAGTTTTTACTGGATTCCCTTTGGTGTGGATTCTCTCCATGTGAGCCTTTTCTTCAGTGGGGACAATAATAAATGTCTAACAATGTCTATTTTGACAAGACTGGTTGGAGTAATTCTCTCCAACAAATCTACTCCTCTTTCATATTTGGATGACTGTGGCCAATGAATGAAAACTTGCTGGAGAGAACACAAGTGTGCATATTCATGTATGGCAGTAATATTTTGTTGGGAGAGAAGTGAAGTATCCAAATATTTCCAAAATATAAATTAAAAAAAGAAATAAATACACTTTTAAAATCTGTGAACAAAAATTTATCTTTGTAGTTTTTATTGTATTTTCAGTTTCTTTTTAGCCAAGATCATAACAAATTATTTTCAAGGACTTCTAATCGAGAATTTTCAAATATAAGGTGCTTTATGGAGTGCAAGCAGTAAAATACTAGAGGAATTGATTAAGCTCTTGATTAAAATTATATCAATTGTCTGAAATTGATAGAATGAGTGAATTCACATTTCTTACACAATGCAGTTTGTATCAGGGCGACAGTTTGAGCCACCAGAGAATAGGACCTAGATTTAGCCTTCCATTAGATATTGAGAACATATTCAGACAGAATCATGAAGGTTTTTGACAGGAATCCATAAGGAGGATTTCTGAAAAGAGCTAGAACCCTTCCAGGGAAGGCTCCAGGTCTATTAAGATGAGGGTCAGTTGTCTGTACTAAAGTTAATGGAACAATTATGCTCCTGTACACAGTATAAAGCCCCCTCATTTATGTGTTCCAGTGGCTCCCCAAATCTCTGTGGTACCTAAACTTCCATATAGCTATGGCTATAGTGGAGGAGCCCACACTCACAAGGACTGAGAAAGTAAAGACTTACCTGTGTCACTTTAGGGCATGACAAGAATACTGACAAAATGCTTGAAGCTGGGTTTGTGGAATTTTCTATTCCACATATCCCTTGCCAAAGCAATGAAGGATGCACAAAATGAGGCATTTGTGAGATATAATCACAGTCAAAGTAATTCACTCTTTTCTGGCTATAGCAAAAGCACCCATCTTTTATAAAGCTTTCCAGCAGTCAGAGAGCTTAAGAACTCAAATCTCATGCATCAACTGTAGGCAGTGCCCTTCTCGGGGAGTCTGAGGAGCTGCTGCTGCTCTTCAGATGACTCTAGGAGGAGTGGAGAGAGGGCTAGCAAATGTTTGGAAACCACAAACAGTACAGGGAAGGTCAGAGCCCACAGTATTTCTGTCCCAGCAGTATCTAGGGTGCTGCTGTTTGCCCTGTGCCATGTACACTGGCAAAATGGTCCATCCTTTCCAAGAGCAAAGTGAGAGTATCCACTGAGAACACTGTGAGTCTCTGGAGTCAGTGCATCCCCTTGTCTCGAGGCTGCTCTGGGCCTCAGCTCCTTGAAGTCATCTCCCACTGCATGATAAAGAGAATGCCCAGCTAGAAATCTGCCCCTTCATGAAAGACACTCACCTGTCCCTCTTATCCTGGGGAAGGAAGAAGCTGCTTTATTTCATTCCCAGCCCTTCCTTGCAGAGTCCCTTGATCTGGAATTCTGATTGCTTCAATTGGTCTCAATAATAGCTATAATTAAATATTGAAAATCTATGCTGGGAAGGAGATATTTTGGGAATAAATATGATGATCTACTCTGGTAGATATCTCTTGAGAAAGTGAAGCTATTCACCTGCAATTCATACTCTACAGAGATCAAATTTAATTTAATTAACAGTTTCTCAATTCCTCTCGTAAAATGGTTCTGGAAATATCTGCTTTTTTTTTCATCTTGTTTCTGAGTGATTTGGGGAAAAAAAATAAAAACGTTAATGAATGCTGAAACATAGGATCTGCAAACACCTGTTTCAAGTATTTCAGCTTTTCAACTTCAACCAGGTCACTTTTTATTTAAATTCTGTATTTTTTTTATGTCTGCCTTAATATACAGCAACATTTGCTTTTCATGTTTATATAATGAGAATGTCACTTCCAAATAAACTGGTTAAAAAAAATCATACTTTTTGATTTTGCAACCTTGAAATTGTTTTCATTTCTGTTTTCTTAAATTGTTTGCATATTTAAAAGAGGGCAAAACCCACAGCTGACAACCTGCTTTCCTGCAGGAAGAAACAGAGGACAGAGATTGTCATGCTAAAGTAATTTCAAAGTATCTGAAGGTTCAGGCTCAGACACTTAACTTGGAATTGGAGTACACCAGTTAAGCGCTGCATTTGAAGTTCTTCCATCTTTTGTACAGGCCATTTATTACATTATTATAAATGAAATCTGGGAAAACCAGAAGAGATCACTTAAAAAAGCAAAATCCCTCTCCCTCCCCTCAAAAAGAAGTGTATTTTGAACATCGCTCCACACTTTTTTTTCTTTTTTCTCTAGAAGCCATGCTTCTTCAATAATTCAGGAAAAGCAAGAACCAGCAGATCTTACAGCATATTTGATGTGCCAGCAAACAGGCTGGAGATTGTTTCATTTCAATTAGCCCCTTTGTTGCAAACAAAAGACTGACAAACACACTGAGAGAGGGACAGGCATATGGCACTTTTACTTTCCACTTTGCTTTTATTTGATGATAGTTCTCTTATCACAGCCTCTCACCGATTCCCCTGCCTCGTGCCCGCTTCCTCCTTTGCCATACTTTATCTACCATTGTTCCCCTTGTATCGTCTTACTTGGGATCAAGTGATTCTCTCCAGCACAAAAATAAGAAGACGTATTCTCTTTCAGCCTCTTCTGATCTCCCAAGCTAATTGGCTCAGGTGTAAACCAAGCCAGCAGGGCTGTGACTTTGATGTGACACTTTAGAGCAGCGCACCTGGTAACATCCCTGTTTGTGTGTCAAATACCAGCCGGCCTTGCCTGCTGCTCAAACCCAGCTAATAAAAACGCTAGTAATCACGTTGTATTACAAGGCTCAAATTCATGCTGTTACTTTATTGCAAGGTTGTCATTAATTTTGCAGGGTGAACCTGGAATCCGATCCGACCTGTTTTTAATGAGTGTGGGTCTGTGTGGAACTGTGTAAGTGAGTGACAGAAAGGTGACTGCCAGCTGTTTCTTCTTTACATATGGTGTTACCCTTTCCTTTGATCAATAATGCTGTTTCACTTTAAAAAGAAACTCATTTTGTAAGGATGCAGAAGAGGGGCCTTCCTACCTCCCTTGTCCTCGTGGTTTACTTGTAAAGTATACATAATTAGGGAAAGGTCAGTCAACAGTAAGTAATAATCTTACTGTTTTGCTAGACATTGTTTCCCTCTTTTGGACCCGTTGTTTAACAGTTGTCATATTATTGTTGATTGCAATAGTATTTGGTAGATTTACAAACCTGAGTAAAGCCTAGGAAATTTTTTTTTTTAAATGGGCAAAAGAATGTAACATCTCAAATTAATCTATCTGAAATTCTTCTGAATCACAATGACTCTTTTTAACTGCAGTCCAGTACCGATGAAGTTATTCTTGCATATAACATTTATAAAACTATGCATATATATGTGCATATGCATCTTTATATTTAAAATAGTATTTGCTTTTTTATTGTGGGGAAAATATTAAATCTTCCCAAACTGTGCAACTATAACCATAAATTCCTGCAACATTTAACAAAGATGTTATCAACAATGAATTTATTGTCTGATCAGCCAGGAACCACTAGAAGTTGTAGTGGTAAGCTAGAAATGCAGGATAAAAAACAAATCTTACTTTTAGATATAAAGAATTTTCATTAAATTATTTTTGATCATTCCTGTTAATCCTTTTGGTCATAATGGAAAAATATTTTTGACTGCTCGGAGATAGTGACACACTGTGCAGAAGGTAAAATGTATGAGAACTTGGAACAATGTAGCTCCTAATTAATTAACAAAACAGATTAAAGATGCTTTTAAAATTGAATTAAAATTATAAATGATTTCTGGAGACACTGGGGAAAAAAGTCTAAAATCCCTAAATGGAAAGTTAAAAGGAAAAAAACATTGGAGGTAGAGAAAATATGCATTAAATATTTCTGTCATATCCTTTTTTTTTTTCATTCATGGAACACAGGTTTTGAACTCTGTTTTACAGCATGGCCAGGAATCCTTAGACGAATTCTGGAAATTACCAGCTCAAACTGAGCTCCTCAGCATCACAAAGTGAACCATTTAGTGCTCTATCTATACTACAGGCATTGTTGTCTTTAATAACTAATAACTAACGGTCAGATCTTCCCAAAACACAGGTGCTTTGTACTGCCATAAGTAAGTCCCTGTAAGTTAAAATTAATTTCTTGTCATTATGGACAAGAACTGTAAATTCACAATGCCTAAGACATGTGTTTTTTTAAATATGAAAATAATAGTAGTTCACACAAAGAGGTTTTTTTGCTAAAAATTTCTCCAAATTTTGCAAACAGTAATTTGCTGTTAGACTCAATTGTATCTAATGTTTTCTTGTATTGCCTATGCAAAAGGACTGAAAAGCACACTAAGGTTACATATGGCAAAGCAAACTGAAGACAAACTTCTCAGATATTACCAGATAAACCAGAGAGAAGATGAAGTAAAAGGATTTTCCACAACCTTTAAAGCTTCAGTATACTCATGATGATGTAAGAAGTGCAAAAGTAAAGCAATCCATCCAATTAAAAATAATTCAAAGTGTGTATAAATATATAACTAGTAAAAAGAAGAAACTTGAAATACACACAACAAAAGACACAAAACCCGTTTACACAGCTTTGAAATGTCTGCTTCGAGGCCTGTTGTTACCTGTCCATTTCAAGTGACTTGATTTGTAACTTTACATCCTTTTCTGACCACTTTGTTATTAGAAATAGAATAAGGAGTTGGAAGTAGCTCAAAGGAATGCAAAGAAAAATATTAATTGATAGAAGTGATTATTTACATGTCAGAAACTTCATGTTGTTAGGCCAATAAAAGTATTTAGGGTTTTGTATTAGTTTTCTGTATTGACTTCAGTGAGAACATTGATAGACTCTCACAGAAACAACCATGGACTGGTGTCAGGCAAAGATCAGAAGGTCAAAGTCACAATTGAGGGATATTTTGAGGAATGGAGAGCAAAACATTAACTATTACCCTAAACAGCAAGCTAAATTTGCCTTATAAGGAAAATATTTTCTTGCTGTTTGACTTTCATACTAGTGAAAGGTTCTTCATCTACACTTTTAAACCTGCACAGAAAAACCTTTCTTTGATGAAAATAAAAGGAGGGACACGAATTCTATCCTGCTTTCCTGACTCTTGAGAGGCCTGGGATCACTGAAATCACTGAGCACAGTGTTACTGTGCTTCTTATCTTTCTAGAAGAAGTTTCCAAGAAGATTGTGACAAATTTTAACATGGTTGTAAATATACATGCATTTATTGAAGTAAATTTGAAAAAAAGTTTGGGGAGAAAATTTATTTTAGTAAGAACTATTCTGCCTTCTCCAACAAATGTCCAGCCCTACCCAGTATTTAAAAGCGTGCTTTACTATATTATTTGCATTAATCTGTCCTTTATTTGCTTGATTGTTTTAATGAGAAACTTGCCTCACTGCTTTCTCTGGAGGAACCATCAGAAACAAAAGGAGCCAGCCCTGTCTAGTTTTTCTGGTTAACTGAAATCTGCAAGGTGAAACTCCATTCCCTAGTACAGAAACTTCCCATATAGCTCAGAAATGTAAGTTTGTGTAAGATTTGCTGTTCTCTTTTGCTTTTTTTGCTTGCTTTGTTTTCCTTCTTTTCCTAAAGGTAAGAAACTTTATTTTGGTCTACCTCTCACCATTGACATGGCAACACACCATATTTTCTTCCCTGTTTCATTTACATCATTCTCTCTTATCTATTTTCATCACATTCTCTTATCTATTTTGCAAAATATATGCACAACCCTTTTACCCTTAAGGCTAACCCAGCAGTAGTCTATCCAGTTTCCACACAGATTGTTTGGTTGTGATTTCTTGGCTCTGAATGTCAGCCAGAGCAGTATACTGCGAGATCAGTGACATCTACAGATGTTGAAGTAACCACAGAAAATTTTTGCTGCTTTTCTGCAGTCAGTCTTTCTCCAGATTTTATTTCCAATTTCTGTTACCCTCCTTTAGATGACTGGCTCAAGTGCAATCCTAGGAGGGAGGGAGGGAAGGAAACGCTGCTTGTTTCCTTTGAGAGCAAATGAATATGTTGGGGCAGAAAGGTTCAGGGTGTGGTGGAAAAAACCCATGAGTCTGGGAGCATGTAGCTCCTGCAGAGAGACTGGGAGACCACAGGAAAGAGCAAGGATCAAACCAGCAAGGATCAAGCAGGCTTCTAAAGGGATGAAAATAATGTGGCAGGGGCCAGAGGCAATGAAGGCAGAGCTTACTGCAACTCACCTCTGAATTGCTTGCCTAGGAGAAAGACAGATGGTTGTAGAAACCATTTTCATTTCCATTCTGTCTTCCCTGCTTGGTTTGAGTTCACTCAAAGAATGCTTCTTGCAATTATTATGAAGATTATTGTTAAGAGCATCACTAATAGAAGCATCGGAAGCCTTTCAGTCTCTTTTTTAGATCTTCTTTTCAGAGCTCTTGTAGGTAGGTCCACTTCAAGATTTCAGTCCTTGTAATGTCCTGCCATGGGACCATATCAAACTAGGTCAGATGGCAGACAAAAATGAGTATCCTACCTTGGCTCAATATTCAGATCTGTTTCTTTTAAAAACATTGTTACATCTTTATCTGTCTTGTGCATCTCTTGAATATTCAGATGAATTGTGGTTAATTTTCTTTTCTCCCCCTCAAAATTTAGGAAGGATCTTAAGACATAAAGAAAAAAAAAGAAGGAGGTGGCCTTACATGAGGGGAAGCAGAGCAGCTACTGATAGTTTTCCTACTAAAGAGCTTCTGACTTGAGTGTAACCACAGTGTATTCTACATGCATCAGTATGTCTTTTAAGAAAAAACAGATTGTTATAGTCAATTTATTACCTAGTTATATGGCCTGATGAACTACATGGTTGTGCTTTTTTGCATTTCTTAAACTGAATTTAAAAAAAAATGGCATTTTTTTAAAGAAAAGTGTGAATTTGTTGTGACAGGAAAATTCTTTCTCTTAGTTATGGAACCATCTTCTGGAGTCTTTGAACTCTGATGGTTGTAACAAATTACACAATGTTTAGCCAATCCATCATGTTTTATTTTTTTATTATTTTCTTTTTCAGGGCATAATTCTGCCTCTGAAAATATGAATCTCATTATACTTTTATAACTTATTTACAATTAGTATTTTGAATAAAGATCATGGTGTTTCCTTACAGAATAAAATGTGATTATAATCTGGGTTTCTTTTTGGTATTTTTGATGCCATGCATACTAACTCCCAAGCTTTAGTATCTGATGCCCAGCTGATCTGTAACTTTACCTTACCTCCATAACTTGAAGCAGTCTTTAATTTTATATTCCTTGCATTTTCCAAAATATGTGGAAATTCACACCATCCCTTTGAAAAATAAATTAACAGCTGCTTAAACCAACAGTGAGCTGGATAAAGATGCAGTACTGATTTTTTCAGAGAACCTGGGAAATTTCCCAAACCCATACTTTTCTTTTTCTTTGGTATCTTTTGTCTTTTGGGGCTTGTGATTTCTTATTTTAATTTTACATTCTGCTACTGTGTCTCAGTGACTCATCTTGTTCTTTGGATTAGTTTTCTGTGTGTCTTATTTTTCTGAGGATATTTGTTCTGTTTTGTTTCTTCTTTACATTTGAGAAGTCAGTTTGCCATTCCTGCTTCAAGAAAGTCCTTAATATCATCCATTTCCTTCTCTACCCTAAAGCTACCTACAACAGATCATGGAACATTTGTTCCCGTCTGCTCTCCAAAGTAGTTTCTTATTTTTGGTTCTATTTGTAGAAATGATCCAAAGCTTTATAGTCATATTAAAACTTTAGGATCTGAGAGTATTTTTCTTTGCTTTTAACAATTGTTTCTTCCATTTTCTAAGAATCCTCTGGTTGTATCCTTCCACTACACATCTTTAATTTAAACCAGAAACCTGCTGCTGCTCGCTTGGTTTTGGTTAGATTTTTTTATTGTGCTAATTCCTCTATGTGGACTTAATTTTATGAAATTGTATGTCTCTAGACATTAATTTAGCTAAATTTTTTTCTGTATATGTTGTTTCCCACTCTGCTAGCTAGCTGTAGATGGCTCTGTATCCCTTACAAGATTTAAGTATGGTCACTGCTTTCAGAATTATTCAGGTTAGACTTTTTTAAAGTAAACCTAAAATTTTTCAATAAAATATACCTTTGTTAAAAAACAATGTTACCTGTAAGTCAGCCAAAGGTGTTTCATGTTGTCCTTTCCTGGGCACTCACTGTCTTTTGTCATTGTTTCACACTTACTGGAATTTTCATTCTGTGCCTATTTTCATTTCCAGCACATTTCTTTCTTTCCTTCTGATTTTTCTGAAGGTTAAATAATACTATTCCTATATTGCAGATTTTTGCCTCGAAAGTCACAATGCCCTTTTTTTTTTCTTCTGGTTCAGGCATAATACATCTGAAGAAACAATATGAAGTTCTTTAACCTCTTATTCTCTTATTCTCTTATTCTTATTCTTATCTTTACTTTCATACGTGATAAGGTTGATCATATAGCTATAGGTAAATGCTATCTTCAGAATATAGTAAAGTACCATAATTTTTGGTATTTTCGAATGCCATTCACATGCATGCATTTTGTTGAGTAACTTTCATGCTGCTGAACTTTGAGCTATGATCTTCTCGAGCCACTCAAACTAAAATGAATCTTTCTTGACCTGATACAATTAATTAGGAATGCATTAACATTAGAGTAGGTTTCTGTAATGTATTTTATTCATTAAGATTGATTTTAATTTTCTAGTTCATTTTTCCTGATCACTTTACCTGATTAACTTGTTCCAAATATTTGAGTTCAGAGATCATTGTGAGGATAAACCTGAAATAACTTTGTGGTATCATGCTTCTCTCCTTTTCCAGATCATTAGAATACAAATGAGCAGTGCTGATCTTTGGGCAGGACACTGAGGCATCTTGATTTCACTCTTTTCTCACTGTGAAACTTGTAATTTATTGCCCTTCTTCCCATCAGTGGTACCACTTGTGCAACGTTGTCTTTAGCAAGAGGACTTTTCCCAAAGACTTTATGAAGGTGCTTACATACTGCTTTAGTCAGTTCTTTTTCCACTAATTTGTCAATACTTTCAAGCAATCTTAATGCATTTTTGTACCCTTACTTGTACCTCTCCCCATACACACGTGTTCTATATTAAGTCCTGCCTTATTTTGCTCAGCTACCTCCTAACCCTGGTTTCATGCAATTACCTTCACAAATAGAGCGTTTCAACTCTCTTTATGCAGGACTCCTCTTTTGTTTTCACCTGGCCTTCCCTGACCTGATTTCTGTGAGGTCAAGAACTGTTCTGAAATCCCATTAATCCCAGCCAAGATTACACCACATCTGGCTATCAGTATTGGGCTAGCTGCTGTCTTCAAATAATGCATGATCAGCTATTTCTGTAAAGCACTACAGAAAATCTTGTATATTAAGAAGTTTGGAAAAGCTAAAGAACAGATGGGCTAAGACTCAAACATTTGAAAAGGTTCATGAATGTCAAACTTTTTCCCCCTTCTTATTTATATTCCTCTCCTCATAAAAACATTGAAATAGAGGGATTTTTGAAAATATGTCTTGAAGTAAAAATATTGTAGTAATCAAGATTTTTGACAACTTACAAAACTCCTTATGAATTCCCCAGAATTAAAATGCTTAGGGATAAATGCAAAGAGAATTAACAAAAAAATCTTAAGAATGTAAATATGTAGTTTGGACATTCAGACTACTGTAACTCTGTCTTTTAGTGAGGACAAAGCTGTTAAAGACATGGGAGACTATTTTCTTTTTATTTCTTTACAAAGGCTCCACACTGGAGGTAAAGAAAAAAGGTCACTCAGAAAAATACTTATTATTTCCAGTGGTAGTCAAACCATTTTGCCTTGAAATATCAGGAACACAAATTTTATCCTGAATATGTTTTTAAGAACTGAAAGAGGCATTATGTTTCCAAATCTTTCACCAATAGGAAAAATTCATTAAATCTGCTGACAATATCAAGGCAATATTTACCTCAATTGCTTGGTGTTTTTTTTAAGACCTTAGCATTACCTCATCTCATTTGGATCAGCTCAGTTGTTCATTAGCATCACTAGCTCCCATCCAATATTGTCTGGGAAGAGCACTGAAGAAGAAAGTAAAAGAGGACAAAGTGTACAGTAACTTGCTCATTTCTATTTCCAGCTTTCAGAGGAAAGCTGAGCTACTGCATTTAATAGCATTTGAGGAGCCTACTTTCCCATGAAGCTGTCTTACTGCTGTATAACTAACTCACACAGACTTTTGTAATGTAAAACATGCTGTGGCAGTAAGCTTCAGGTTTGTAGGGGAGAGGTGAGTTCTTTAAATTTTATATATATCCTTTGGGAGATACGCTTGGGAGAAATGGATGAGATACTGTTTCTGATGAAGAGACTTTTACCCTAACTGAGAAAGGCAAAAATAAACTTATCTTCAAAAGTTAAAAAGATAATTCATGCTTTGGAAACCTGAGAGGAGAATGTCGATACCAGGTAGACCAGGAAGCTGAGGGGAGTTGAACAAAAAACTACATCTCGATTCCTTTGTTTTGTCTTCCTTTTTGTTTCTTCCCTAAAAAAACTGTGATAAAAACTAATTCTTTTTACACTTTTGTCATTTTTTCACTGCGATTGGGACAATTTCTTTTTCCCAGATTCACATTACTGCATCTAGGGAGAAAAAAATCAACTCTTTTCTGCCTTGGCCTGTTTATCCTTATGAAAGTGTCATGCTGACAGAACAGTTCCCTGACCAGCCTATTTATAATTTCTTTCTCATGTGGCCTGAATCTAGTTTTAATATGGAAGTCTTGGGATCAGTGGGTGTGATATATTTGGAGAACATTTTGTGTGTTCCTGTCCCTAAGCACTTCCCATAATCAATAGAACTTTTAGTTTGCAGAAATACCTATCTAACTTTTTTGCTGAAAACGATGTATTTCAAAAAGGCTTGTTTCTTAATCCAATGGGGGCACCAATTTGTTTTTTTTTAATCTACTCTCTGATTTTTGGCTTGCCTGTCATGCATAGTCCATCCTGATGAGGAATCTCCCACTGAGTTGCTTTTCTACCCAGTGAAATGCAAAATAATTTTTACTCTACAATAGGAAGGAATGGCAGGTCTGGATTAGAAAATAACTATGGCCCATTATTGTTTTAAAAAATGGCATATGATATGATATATGATATATGATGACAACACGAAACTGCTAACTTAATGAGATTTTCTGCTTTTTCCTTAGGAGAAAACAACAGTGAAGTGTCTTTTCTCACTTCACAGAGAAGAAGAAAGTTGTGAAAAGGTCTAACCATAGAAAGTACCTGTGGTTGGCACATACTGGCAAGTAGGGCAGGTTGAAGTTGAATCAGTGACGTGAGAGACTGAAGGGGCCTTGACTCTGAGTGACAACAGAGTGATGAAGTTAACAATTAGTCCAGATAACTGACTGGTAAGCACTTACCATTATGCTTCACAGAATAGGAAAGTTGGTCAGATGGAACAAGAAGCATGAATCCAAAGTATGGCACACAAACCAAGTCATCAGGTTCGAACTTTTTCTTTGTCTCTTCAGCTGGACATAGGAAAACTCCAGAGTCACGTGTCCCAGTCACACTGCTTCTGATCTTCCAGCAAAGACTCCAGACCATTTTAGTTCTTTTCCAGGGTTCATGTAAAAGGTGCCTTTGCTAACCTGCTACCAATAAGTACAGTCAGCTTACCCTTGGCTCCCCACATGGTAGCAAAACTTGAATTGATGAAGTCAAAAACAAGACTGGCAGAGGCAGAGGAAATCCTGCATTATTCTCTGCCACCTTTTGGTTCAGCCATATGGTCTCTTAAAACACACTTAAAACTCTCAAATACTGTATAGGAGGTAGGAAAACATAATCTGATAGTTTGCTATTACAAAGAAGTATGTGAAAATATAATTCACAGGAGTAATCTGGAGAATGTTAATCTGTCTTTGTCTCATCACCTCAGCTGTAGACTGAATAACCTAGAGCTGTTATGAAAAACTATTGGCATAAATTACCTCTGGCGGAAGAAAAAAAGTAATGAGTAATACCATTTTGTGATTTGAGGTTCCCTGAGACAGAATATATATAAGGGGAGTTGAGTCAAGTACATTTTGAAAGAAAAAGACTGTATTGCTAGTAGGAAAAATAATTGCCTGGTCAAGTGGATATATTCCCAGTCTTTACTAAAGAACTGGGAAAAAATACAGTTAATGACAAAAGCAAAGAACTTGGGAACTCTACAGTCTTGTGAAATGCTGACCATCAAGATGCTGAGTTCACCAGAACTACTGTAGCAGAACAACTTCTCAATTCCCAAGACTGAACACCAAGCTGCCAATATCTTGTTACCAGAGTTGTGTCTGTCTCCAGTAAGTTTTTAGAAGACTGTTTTACTTGCTGCCTGATTAGTTAACTGCTATCTAGACTTAACACTGTCAACAGATTTGCTGCCTCTGAGTGGTAGCAGAAGTCAAGCAAACTGAGATGGATAAGGTTTCTACAACCTTGCAATCCAAATGAATAAATACTCATTGTCTTTGTCAGGCAATGGCATCATGTTATTTCCAAACCTCCTCCCTTTGCTCTCTCAGAAGAGAATAAAAGACAGAACAATAAACCCCATCTATTTCTCCATCTATCAAGTGGAACATTACAGCTATTTAAGCCACATCAGGTAGCATGCTAGCAGTTAAAATGCTGGCCAGTGTCAGTCAGAAAAATATCTGAGCCTAAAGCCAAGAGTAAATTATGATTTCTAGCTCAAGACTCTCTGGTTGATAGGCTGAAATACTTTGTCTTGTAGTGTTGCAGAGGATTTCAGGTATTACAGTATTTTTTCCCCTAAAACTTTTAATATAATATTTCTTTTCAGCAGAAAACATGTTTAAAATTTGAAAAGAGAATGTGCTGAAGGAAAGGCATTCATCAGCCTGAGAAGGAAAGCCAGTTTGGCTTTTCCACCAGCTATTGCCTTTGTTGTTTAGTTTGTCAGGCCTCTGCTGTGTCGCAGGGTGATCAAGGTGTCACTGCCCTCTTGGCTGTATGAACAAGCATGGTAGCTCCTAAGCCACGGTGTGCAGTGCTGTGAACCCTGAACCACTGCCAAGTGACAGCCCCAGAACTTGTGTGGCCATACCATCAGGGCAGGGAAGTGAATCTAGTCTAGCATCCTGGCAGTATGCCTGTTCTCTTTCCAGTATCTGAGCCTGCAAAGCTGATGGTGCTGCTTGTCTTTTCTTCCTTCATCTCTGTTAAAAAAGAAATCCTGGACATACTCCTATGTTTCTCAGTTGCCTCGTGTTTACTCTGACAACTCCTCTCGTCTTTGATTTACTGAAATAATTTTTCAATTTTATTAATTATTTTAAATAGTTACCTTTATGATTAAGTACTCACCATCTCATATTTCTTGCTAGAAGTATCATGCTGATGTTTGTTTGCTGGTCTTCTACTCTGGGTGCATAAATACCTGCATGTTTCATAAAAACATCTGCAGGTCTTAGAAATACCTTGTTCACTAAATCTGGCAATCTGGTGGATTGATTTTTCCTGTCTTTACTATAGGGGATGTCGTAATCAACTGCGATTGTAGTAATAGCATCTGCATCATAGAAATTATTTGGACAGGTGCAATGTGCCAATTAAAAGATTAACAAACACAAAATGCTTAGATTCACTCCATGAGTTTAATTTTTTTTCTCAATCATAAAGTCAATTTGCAATTAATTTAATACTAAAGCAGAAATGACAGATGATCTAATTGTTTATGTGGTACAAGTTTAGAAAGACATTAGACTACCATTCTGGAGAACTGTTGCACATAATTGCTCAGGTGTTCAGAACACATTTCATTCCCCCTGCTGTGCAAGGACTTATGTTCCTGGATTTTCTTTCAATGGTTCACCCAGAAGTGGGATTAAAAAGAGAAACCTAATGATAATGAATTGAATTGTTCACATCTAAAGGGGGCTGATTGGCAGGATGCCGGAAACAAAGAGATCCCTGACGATGGTTAAAAAAAACAGAAGTAATTGGATTACACAAAGAAAATAAGATAAACATTCATTAAAATTACAGTAACAGACTGTGATTAATGAGCATATACAAGTGCAAGCAGCGCATATTCTTTAGGCCTTGCAAGGCCTACATCCAGTGGTATAATTAATAATTTTAATTGTTTAGTAAGTAATTGTTATGTTCTCCCCAGTTCAAAAGATGAACTTATTTTCCCTAACCTGATTCTATCTGTGACTTGTATGGAGTCATCAAAGGTATTGTAATTTGTAATAAAGTTCAACCTGCCCTCTTTTTGACTATGAAATTTGAGTTTATGTGGTTCTGTTTAGGAAAATCATCACAGAACTCGAAAGGATACACTATAGAAGAAAATTCCCTGTATCCATTCTTTCTTACATGGTAAGAAAATTTCCATATTTGAAGGTCAGAATGTTTAAAGCTGACGAAAACAGATACCTTTGTACATTATTAGAAAATTTTAGCTCTTACAGTTACATATGCATGTTCAGCAAAATCTGATTTTGACTTCAAATACTCTGATGAACTGGAGATAAAATCAAACAGAAGTGTGTATTTGAGTTTTGTTTAATGACCAAGAGGACATGTAGTTTTCGGGAAGTCCTCAAAATGCTTTGATAGCAATGGTAACTGTAGATCCATGCCTAAGCCATAAACTACATGTGAGAAGCAAGCTGACAACTTTTTCAGTCCTTTGGTTCCAAGTTCCTTAACAACATTTTTCAAGAGCTCCCAACTGAGAGCAAGAGAGCAGGTGGTGCCTATATACCTACCACACTCAGTGACCATTTTAAGGGTCTTAAGCTCAGGGTCTTCCTCCCTGAATGATGGCTTAGCAGGCTGCCTACAGGATGCCATGGTGCTGTTCCAGTGCAGGAAAACCCTGCAGGCTTTTGGAAGTACCTCTGCATAAATAGAAGGTACAGGAAGGGAAGAGGAGTGAGTTTGGGGAAACTAACAGAAATGGTGCTTGCAAATTTGGAGTCCTGCAGGAGAAGCTCTGGAGAGGGGTATATCCATCCCATGGAGTCCTTGGGAAACTTGCCAGTCATGCAAGGTATGATGTATGAGGTCATGCTATACTCTTCATGGTCCATGGGGATTTCCCTCAGCCACTGCACAAAAAGATGGTCAAGTTTTCCAGGTGCTGGCAGCCTACAGCTATGTTTCAATGGCTGTGTTTCATATACACATTAAAACACTGGGAATTTCACAGACTGCCTTCCCAAATATCCTATCCCCCTCTGACCAAAATCAACGAGGAACATCAGTGTCAAACTGTTACAAGCCAACAGCATCAAAATTATTGTTCCTTAAGGTTGCCTTTCAGAGAGTTTTCATCCCTATTGCCAGTGAAGGTACTGATTTTTTTTACCCAGCAGGTGTGGCTGATTCCAGAATCAACCTCAACTCTTCATTATAAAACAACTTGTCTGATTTCCAGACCCAAGAAGAAAATCTCTGATGCTTTTTTTTTTTTTCCAGTATGCATTTGCCTTAAGAGATGGTTGTATATGGCATCAATGGCACCTGCTCAGACTTGCATATGTTCAGTGATCTCAGAGCAAGCTGTAAATTTCAGTGCTTATGATAGCACAAAATTACTATTAAAATAGGTAACTTGGGTACTGCCTAAAAAAAAAAATAAATAAACCAAAACCTGTGAAACTACAAAAACTCCTCTAAAACTTAGTCACTTAGAAATGCTGTCCTCTCACTTCTGTAGAGAATCTTTAACATAGTTGAAAAATCTAGCTTTTAGGCATAAATTTTGTAATTAAGAGATTGATGTCCATCTTCCTTCTCCCTTCTCTGGCTCAAAATGGCAAATATAAAGCCAAGATATTTCAATACCTCTTATATTACAGTCAGGAGGAATGAGAATAGCCTTGTGAAGCTGGGAGAAGAAATTAGGATCTTGAAAGGTTTGAAAGGAAAAGGCTTATCTCTAGGGGACAGGAGCTGAAGAATCAGCTCAGGTTTTAGATGGAAAAACACACCAAGGTGGTTGGTGAATTTTAGTACAATTTTTCTTAATGCCTTGAATTTGGAAAGGTGCATGTAGATTTCTTTTATGTGTTATTTGCATCTTTATATTTGTGCTAGAGGATGTAAAGTTTACATTCTTGTCCTGTGCACTAGAGTAACAGGTGAGAACATAGGGTATTATAGTGTGTTAGAGAGAGAGGTTTCTTTTTCTTATTTCCATTATCATAGCAAAATCCCTCTCCAGAGATTCTGACCTACAATGTTCTTTGGGGAACAGAGGTTCTTGCAACTTCTCTTTATTGTCTGGATGAGGAGAGAGAGAGAGGAATATGAGGAAGGTGAGCATGGCTCAGTTTTCTCTTTATATGCGCAAAATTAGTGGTGTGCTAGAAAGTCTTTGATCAAGTGTTATGAATATCCACTAGTTACAACCAGAAAGTTAGTCATGAAGAGTCACCACAGCTCTGTGGAAACACAAATGTTTTTATTACTGAGTTCCTCTTTTTTGATCTCATTTTTGTCAGCTATAACTTAGGTGTTGACTCCTAATATCTTCACTATTTCCAGCCAGTGTTTTCCTTTCCAACCACAGTGTACTTTGCATGATTCCTGATGTAGCCATAGTAATCCCACAGGGATACTAAGAACAAGCAGCTAACATTGGCACTTAAGTGGTTTTCCCAATAAGGTTAATTTTAATTAGTTAAATGGATCAAAGTATTTTTGAAAGCTCTTGAAAATCTAGATATTATTTGTCCATTGTGGATAAAAATATAATCTTAATCCTACAGCTTTAAGAAAAATTGTAAAAAAAAAAAAGAAGTAAACTTTCAATCCACACTCACAGAACATTCCTCACAGAGCGATGGGATTGCTTATACTATAAAATAAAAGGATTTAATTTTAACTTTAGAACACTTTTGAGAAATTGCAGATTTCTAATACAGCAGACTGAGGAAATATCCAGTTTTGGAGATCCAAATCAGTTTCCATTATGGATCTATATAAACTGTATAAAGCTTCTCTGTGTTTAGTAACTCTCTCTCACTGCCTTATGTGCCTTGTCAGTGTATGGGTTGTGGTTTGAAACCTTGATGTGATAAGTTATAATTTAATAACTAAATGGAACAAGTAATTTTAGATTTTTTTTTCATAGAATACTAGAATCATTGAGGTTGGAAAAGACCTCTGAGATCATCAAGCCCAACCATTAATCCAGTACTGACAAGTCCACTACTAACCATGTCCCTAAGTGCCACATCTGTACATCTCTAAAATATCCTCAGGGATGGTGACTGAAACACTGCTTCTGCACTTTTTCTTCTGGGAGAACATCCAACATTCCTGGACTTCTTTGTCCTCCAGGACAGTTTCCCAAGGGATTCTGTTAACCAGTCTCACCACCAGGCCAAAGTCTGCCCTCTGGAAACCCAGGATGGCTGCTCCTCTGACCCTGACTTGAGGCAATACTCTCAGGGAGTCCTTACAGTCCCACACAGATCCATCAATCTCCCAGCTCAGGCTAATAACAATGGGATATAATGTCACTCTGAACATATGCACTAACTCCAATGCATTGTGGAGATTAACTTCCTGTGTTTTGCTATTGATAGTAGTTCTAATATTGCTGAAAAGAATGAATTGCAAACCAACTAAAACTTGCTTTCATTTAAAAATTTTTAGTTTTGGTTTTTTGTTTTTTTTTTTTTTTTCAAATAAAAGATCCATCTTATTTGAAGTTCCTATCTTAAAATACTCAGCTGTTATAAATCAGAATAATTCCACTTAACTCATCTGTCAATACTGATTTATACAGAAAGGCCTGGAGTTCTAGTTTTCCAGTGATTTTCAATTTATCTCCTTATGCATTGGTTTGAAACCTAAGTCTAAATGCTGCATGCCATCAAGATATGTGAGCTTAAAGGTCTCTTATTCAGGCATCTTATGTTTACTCTCTATGATTAAATACAATGAAAATGTGAGGTACAAAGCAGAGAAAATATGTTTTTTTCTGAAACTTACTACAGTAATTGGACTTTTTATTGTCTCTTTATTTGCTTCATGCAGACACACCACCATGCTCTTCTTTCATATTTGTGACAGAGTAAAAAAAATTTTAACAGACATTTAAGGAAATTATTCTCTTTAACACTATTTTTCTTGTGTAAAGCAGAAGTAAAAATTGCTTTTGCTAATCTTTCAGGCTTCATCTCAAAAGGATGAGCCACTCCCTCTGCTGGGGATATTTCTACAAACTGCTCTGCAAATGAAAACAATGTGAAGTTTTGTAAGTGAAATGCTAGAAATCCAGAAATTCTTCTAAAGTCATATAAAACCTAAAGTCATATAAAAGCTGTATTATTGCATAAAACATTGCTCAAGTATATATAAGTGTCTATTTACCAAAAAACCATACCTCATTCAAATTCAAAAAAAAAAAAAGAAACAAAGAAACAGAGATACAAAAATGTAAAGATTTCTTAGCCAACAGGCTTTAGAATTTTTTCTTCATTTCACATATTTATAACTTAATTTGCATTTTGCCAAAGATAGCTTACCAATAATTCACCAGAGCTCCTTCTAGCTACAGGTTAGATTTAGCCTGGACAAGAGCTGTAGGACATGACCAGCAGGTTTTTTGTCTTCATCTTTTAACACTCAAAATAACACCTGGAGAGTAACAATTCTCAGGAAGAAAGTTCTGTTCATTCCCAGTTTTTGTTCAGTTACTGGCCCTTTAGATGAAGCTGCAGTAGATTCCAAAGAATGTCTCTGATGGGATGCCAAAAACGATTCCAACACATATTCATACATTTATTGGTTTCTCAGTCAAGCTGAAAAAAGTGTGAAAACTCTTTTATTTAATAAAAGAGTAAGAATATTTTTAAAAGATACAGAAGCAAAGCATACGTTGTCAGGTAATCAGGTCTTTTGTATATCTTTGTTCTTGCCTACTTGCTGCGGGAATAATGCATTTGCCTATGTCAAGCAGGTCTGAAGGAAGCATAAATGTTTCACAGACAAGAATGCTCCTACAGGCTCTCTGAAAATTGTTAGCCAGGTAGAGGAAGGACACACAAATTTTGGCTACTGCTGAAGACAAGGGAGCAGATCTACATGGTAGCCAGGATTTCTCTCAGGCTGCAAATGTGAGAAGATGAAAGTTCATATGTATAACCCCAGATTAGCCACAGAATTGCTGCTGTCAAGGTAAAGAATGTTTATAGAAAAAAAAAAAGTGGAGAGGTTTGTTCTAGAAAGATGCAATGGATATTGCATCTACCCCATTTTTTTCCCCGTTTCCAGAATGTTATTTTGATTTAGAACACTTTGTGTTTAAACAAACTCCTTACTTGATACTCTTTGTATTTTGAAAAGCTCAGTAGTTAGTGTCTCTGTGGTGTTGTCATTTTAGTGGCAAGTTGTTCAACAGGACATAATAAATCTACTAAACGAAGACTGAATTCTAGCAGCCTTATGTTGAAAAATACAAATGTCAGTGAGACTACATGAATAGAACACAGTCTTTGAACATGCCTTTAATAGGGCAAAAACTGGAGTGGTAATTGCACTGGGAATCAAAAACATGACTGGCACTTACCTAAATGTAAATTTCTGAAGGCTCATTTTCCTTCTCACATCCATTGGTAAACAGAGGAAATTCTAATGATCAAAGGTGTCAGTGGAAAAGATGATCATCGACAATTATTCTCTCAATATTACTTAGCTATTACTGACTCGATTTTTTCTCCTGCAGTCCAGGCTACTTTCTGCAATTCTTTTGTAAAATGCACACTAATATCAAAAAATGGAACATCTGGGGACCAAGAAACAGTTTTGTTTCTTGAGAGCTGGAAGATTCAGCATAACTCAGAATTATGTGTTTTCTTGGAAAAAAAATGAGAAAAGTGTTTTTTATACTAGTTACGAAAAAGTATGCATACTGACACCCAAAAAGTAAGGAAAAATATATTACAAACCCAGAGATCACTAAATGAAGGAAATTCAAGGTGAAATTTTGAGACCGTGTCACTATAAAAATGTTTAACAAAAAACCTGTGAGATTTTAAGAAGATTCTTGTAGACAGTTCATGGTGCAATAAGGTTGTGCTACTTTTCTCATGCCCTCAGATGAAACTGAAGGCTGACAGAGGCAGGGCATTCAGGCAAGACAAAGTGTGAACCCAGCAAAGCATTTAAGTCCACATCTGAAGTCAGATAAATACTAAATCAAGCACTAAAAGCTGTAGTTATGGTTTTACAGTATTTTACCTTGAGGGAGGGGAGAACCACTAAGATTTTTTCCATGGGAAACAGAATATGCCAGTAGCTATATGATGGGCTAAGTCAAGGGTTTAATAAATTCAGAAAGCATGGAAATGATAGGTGCTGAAGGTAGGGCAATGTGTTCTGCCTGCTGAACATACAGCTGCTACTTTAGCAAATGCAGCGGTCACTCTTGCTTCTCTCCCGTGGCTCTTCCAGGTGTTTCAGTGCACACAACATCTGGAGGATAGTGCACAGTTTTACTCAGGTCATCTATTGTTCTGTGGATTACAAATGAAGTCCTGTCAATTTAACTGTGTGCTTGCTGGAAGTGTAACATTAAATATTACCAAAAGAAATTTTAAAAAGTAGTGGTCAATATTTTCTCTAGCTAAAATAAATCATCAGATTAATTTTTAAAAAATGAATACTGTCCTTCCCCTCAGAACCTTTGCAACTCCTACACGACCACATCCACTGTTAATATCTTTCAGCTTGTGAGAATGTGCAGTGTTGTGGAGTGGCCATTCTGCATAGAATCTGAACCCTGTGCCAGCTCACAGCGGGTCACAACTTTGCTTCCGTTATTTCACCCTTTGCCTGTCTTCTCACAGGCCTTATCAAATGTATAAGCTGAAGTATGACTGGCTGATACTACAATTGTTTAGACACACAAAATGCAGAAAAAAATAGTTTAAATTATGTGGATTTTGTTCAGAGATTGTAGGAATATCCTGGACTTATTTAAATGCATTGTGAATTTTTCCTGGAAGGATTAATATTCTAACAGAAATGTGACTTCTGTTTAAAAGATGTCTATATTTAAATATGTTTGTGTCATATAATCTAGCTATCTTATTTTATTCTCACGGATAATATCTCACAAGAGTTCTCAAATAAATATTCCTTTTCTCACATTTATATCACATGCTGACCCTTGAAAAAGTTTGAGTCTGGTTGCTAAAAGTTTTCTAAAATATTTTCGGTTTGTAAAAAGCCATATGGAAACTACAGTCTAATTTATAGTCTAATAAGGTAAAGGAGAATATTTGGCTGTCTTTTACCAGAGTTTCACTGGTACATAAAGCCTCAATTGTTCCACGTCTTTTAGGAGATAGAAAAGACTCATCATTTCTGCCAGCCCTCAGGCTGTGCAGCATAGAAAAGACAGAAAACCTTCATTTGTTCTTTGCACCTATAAACTATTTTATCCTGAAGGACAAGTTTTCTGGAAACTAAATGAAAATCCTCTTGTCCTGTTCTGCCTCAGCTTTGCAATCTTTCATAGGGTAGAATTGTATAGTCCTAACAATACCACGCACCTCTCAGATTATTTTCATCATGCAATTAAAATTTTAAATCTCACATGAATGTGGTTTTATGTACCTGACTGCATTTCTTTCAGACCGATGTGGTCCATAGATACTTAACATTCATTATGGTTTATATTTAAATACCTGAGTATTTTTTGGGATCTGTCTTGAAATGACAGAGCAGGTCAGACATAGAGCCAGAATGAAAACCTAAATGTTCCGCTTTGTAGTGTAGAGTTGTAGCCACTTTTAAAGTAATGTTCTTTCAGTGAACCAACATACGTTGAACCTCGATGCTTTTTTTTACAGACAATGAATTTTCATGTTATTGTTCTTAAACCCATGACAAATACTATCTACACAATATATTCCTCCTTTAAGTGTCAGTAATTTTTTAAAAAGTCTGTTACAAAAGCAGGTGCATGGGTTGGTTGGTTGGTTGTTTTTTTCATTTTGAAATGTAATAAAGTCAGTTTTTTGGCCTCAAGCAATACTAGGATTTAAAATAGGAACTACTTTGAAGCAACATGAAGTTGCACCCAGCCTCCAGGTTATTAAATGTGTTTTCTCTCTCTGGCTTCCTAAATGCATCTCATTGTTTAATGGAATTTTAACTGTAAGATTTAGTTGTAGTCATTTCAGCTGGACTTCCTATAGAAACACATAACAATGCACCCTCTATTGCAAAACACAAGGGGATTGGGGGGTGTGGGAGGGGGAAACACCAAAATATTTTTTACTTCCAGATCAAAAAGATGAATAAACCAATTAAAAATATTTCAAGAGAAGCAATAATACAGCTGGTGGGTGGGTCATCTCAGAGATCTAGTCAGAGTGAGCTGAGCTTCATCCTTCAAGGGCTGGCTTTCATGCACAGCTTAGTTTGTGCATCTTACAACCAAAAACAACCTGTTCTCTTACAGCAGATTGATAAATAAACATTCTGCTACAGCAAGCCTGCTTTTCCAGTTGGTGCAAGATATTCTTACAACTAGGATTGGTTAGTGCACTTTGGCACTTTAAAAACTGAGTGTGTGGTCATGACGGCAAAGCAAATCCTCTGGATCTCTAAAACATTATTACCCACAACTTGCAGTGTTGCTGTTCACTTTACATGAGTTTAAATCATATTGCCCAGGATATGTGTACCTAGAAGACTCTGGTCTCTGTATTTACATGAAATAAATTCTTTTGCAAAAGACAGTCATATACTATCAAGGCATTAGCTGTAATAAACAAAATCCAAGATATAAATTTCACATGGGTGTCATAGATACAAGTATAAAAATATCATCTTGCTTAAAAAGTGAAAGAGGAATACTTCTATTTTACTCTGATAAGAAGTAAAGACAGCCCAGCTAGGTCAGTGGAAGGCATTCTAAGGGGACAGGAAGGAGGAAGAGAAAGATCCATAGCCATTCTTTGCTTTATATTCATTCCACACATGGACTATTTAAATTTCCAGAACTGTCAGTTTATTGTCTTTTCATTTTTTAACTTCTTTTTTGTTCAGTTAAAAAAAAAACTCATGAAAGGTACATTTAATTATTTCAATCTTTTATTTTTAAGAAATGTTTCAGCTTTTTTTTTTGTTGTTCATGTAGGCTTGTTTCAGAATGCTAATATCTTACCCCTGTTACACTCTAACCCCAAGCAAAATCATGTTAGAGCAAGTAATGCTTTTTGAATGAAAGTTTTATTTTTACATACAACCAAAATGAGTTATATTACACCTGCACGAATGATGTTTTCCCTTATTTTATGAAACTGGAAGACAGCCAAGTTGTACAGTGTTTCTGTAGGTGCAGAGGGTTTTTTTTTCACACGCCTTTTCCCAGCATCACCTACTTCAATGATTTGGGTGTTCCCCTCAGGTAGGTCAAAATTTAAACATGTTAGTACTGAGACTGGCCACACCCAGAGATAATAGATTTTTTTTTTTTTTGCAATGGTTATGTTAGCTAAATATGACATAGTGATCTATGAGAGTTATTTTTTGAACTTTGAGCAACTCTTTGTTATTGGATATCAGGGGTAGCTGTTGCTATTACACGGAGATTTCCAGAACCATTGCATGAGATAAAATCAGGTAGAAAACAAGAATATCTGCACTAAGAAAATGTAAAGCTGAATGATCCCAATAGTCCAGCTAGTTCATGATCTTGTCTTTAGCACTGGATATTAAAAGCATTGAAAATGCTGCAGAGGGCTGTGATTTTAGTATCATCTTGTGCTGAAGTCCACAGGCAGAGTGGGAGGTGGGAATGCAGTTTGCAGTGACCACACTCTGCCTCCTTAAGCAATGAACTTCAGTTCCTCCAACACCTTTTGCAGCAGCTTGCACAGACACACACAATCCCCTGCATTAAATCCGGCTCCTCAGTGGGAGGGAATGTCTATCTGGGATGTAAAACAATTCAATCCTAGTAAATTTTCTGTCTATTTTTCTGCTTTAAACAGCTTTTGTTTGGTTAATTGGTGCTGTAGGCAGATAACCAATTTTCTCCTGTGGAGGGATTAGTGGAAGTCCATTGTTGAGATGTTCTAATTGTTAATTTGCATGCTTGAGAAAGATTATAATTTTGATTGTGAAACCTACCAGGGTTGATTTTCTCTTTCCCTGAACAAAGTAGAGGAAATAGTTTTCTGCACTTAATTAATATCTACACAGTGTCAAGCATTGGACAACATCAAACACAATTATGAAACATATTTAAAGAACAAATATCCCTAATTCTCTTCTTTTGGAACAAGTCATGGCCAACTGCATCTCCAGAGGAAGTTAGATAAACCCTAAGGCTGAAAAGTCCTGTAAAAGCTGTTAAACTCACAAAGGACTGCAGAAGCCCAGGCAATACCACTCCAGATGCTGTTCTCAGTTCATACACTGTAAGAGTTTCCCATCTTTATCTTTGCACTTCTCTTCCCAGTAAAAAAATAAAATATGGTTGAGTAATAACCTTGAGATGGATAACTGGAGGTAAAGTCCTACAGAAGATGAGGCACTTTGAAGTTTTCACATTAATGAACAAGTTGTGATAAATCTGTTGGGAAAGATGGGAACTTCATTCTTCATATATATCTGGCAGCTCATCAGAAAGTTCCTATCTGATCTGGTCTGGGAATTTTATCCCATTTAGCTAACTTGGGCCAAAACTTCTGTCATTAGGCACTGTTTCTGGAAATTGCAAAAGAAATTTCGATTTCTTCTTTAGAGAAACACTGACACCTTTATATTGCTGCTTCTTTGCGAAGAGGTGTGGCACCAATCTTATCTTCACATGGTACCAGTCACTGCTAAACTTAATCTTGTCTTTATTCCACTGCTTGCACTCTGCTAATATGTGAATAGTGACAGGAGAAGACCTAGTATTTTGAATTTCTGGTGCAAAATGTCCTCGTCTTGTGTGTTTTTTGAAATATTTTTCAGCTGTGATTAATGATTTCAAAGTCACTGCAAAATGTCCTAACATGGAAAGATTTCTTACTAGAGTAGTGGAACTCATTACATGAGACAATTTAAGATTATGTCCTTAGTCTTATGGATCATAATATCCATAAGTTCCCTTATGGATAACTAAAATTTTTGATTGTTCCAGTCAAATTCTGCGGATTGGTGGGCAGTACTAGGACAAGGCAAATTAAAATGGTGGAGGGAAAATGAATCGAGTGCATGAATCAACAGCTACTTTGTTCAGAAGTCAGAAAATTATAAATACTTGAGTGGTGGGTGAAGGCCATAATTGCCTTCCTCTGAGCCGCAGAAATGAGAAATTAAAAAAAAAAAAACATCTGGGAGGCTTGTGGTGTGGGTTTATTTTCTCTTACTCTGTTCTTTGGAGGTCTAAAATAAAGAAACAGAGTTTCTTCACAGTTGTCTTAATGATCAAAGGAAGGATGTGAAGAATCAAAATATGCATTGGTTTGAGTGACAAGATCCTAAAATTCTCATATTAAGTGATGTTTGTATAATTATATACTGGTGAGCACTACACAAATGTTTTGGAGTTATTTTAGCTGAGAGAAAGGAGGAAAATGAGACAATTAAAGAAAAACAAATGAATTAATTTTTTAAATGCAAATATTGACAGATAAATACTTTGTTTACTCTTTTCTGTACATTTCATAACACGAGAAATGTCTCTGTGAACATTATACATTTGACTGAAGATTGCATTAAAACCTTTGGGATATCTTCTTTTAGACCAGTTTACTCAAAGCCCCATCAAACCTGACCTTGAATACTTCTAGGGATGGGACACCCAAGTTTTTCTGGACAACCTGTTCTAGTGACTCACCACCCCCACATTATAGAATTTCTTCATAATATCTAATCTTAAACTGACCTCTTTCATTTTAAAGCCATTCCATCCTGTTCTATGTACAAGCCCTTGTAAAAAAACTCCATCTCTCCTGCAGCCCCTTTGGGTACTGAAAGGTGCTGTAAGTTTTTTTCTGGAGCATTCTCTTCCAGGCTGAACAACCCCAGCCTTCTCAGTCTGTCTTCACAGGGGAGGTGCTCCAGTCCTCTGATGATTTTCATGGCCTCCTCTATGCTTCCAACAGGTCAATGAGCTCCTGGTGCTGTGGATCCCAGAGCCTTATGCAGATCTTCAGGTGGGAATCAGTCACAGTTTTACAGTTTATGTCATTTTAGCAGCCCAATGTTTTGTATTGATACTGAGACAATTCACAGGTCATCTTTTATGAGATCACTTCCATAAACCAGAAATTTTTTCCTAAAGATAGGACAAATATAGACCTTAATAAACACTCTTCTCTCATTAGCTAGAATGGCTATAATAAAAGACCACTTAGATAAGTCAGATCTGAAATGATAGTGACTAGCACATGGTAAATGAACCCCTCACCAAAGCTCCACCCTGAATAACTTAGCCACTGGGATGTGACTGAACTGGTATGGTCCTGGTTAAAATGGAGAAGCCTAAGCAGTCATGAAGCTGAAGAATGTTAAGGAATTAGCCATTGCAACCAGTGGTGCTAAAGGTAAGTCCACATCTGGACTCTTGAAAATAATTGCTGTTTCCTCTTTGTTCATATTAATTCAAGATCTTGGGAAAAATACTTCCAGACTAAGCTCTTTAGTTTTGACACAGCAAAGAATGTCATTCAAGCATTACTATCATTATATTGTCCAGACCCAGAATAACCTTAAACTATTTGTTGATAAGTTTATTTTTAGTTTTAACTACTTAAAGGGATAATAATTGACTGATCCTCAGTGTCTATGGAACCATCATTGTGAGACTGTGAATAAGTTTAAGCTACAGGCAGAGGAAATATCCACATACTAGGATAGATCCAGGTGGTTATCTTAATTTTCAGTTTCAATAACTGTTGGATAGCTGAGATTCTAATGGTCAATATCCTTCATAGCCTTTTGAGATGAAAAAAAAAATCAGATTGGGGTGAAATAAATTTTTAATCAAGCTTCTCCATGACATTTTACTAAATTCCAAATTGGCTTGAAATATTTAAAATTTTGAAATATTTAAAATCTTTACTCTGTGTTTCAGTTTTAGTTTTTGTAGTCCTGTCAATGTTATCCCAACAGCCTTCAGGTCTGGGAGCAAGAGTTAGGCAGTAAACCGACAAAAAAAATTTGAATAGTGCCTTTGGAATATTGATATTTTCATCATAGAATACTCTCTTGCAGTTTACAGGTCTGCACAACTTGATATAAGAAAGGCTGGAGAAAATGTCATGCTTCTGGATGGTGATGTTATTCTTGGAAGCCTGTGAATCTTCTGTACTGTGGTTATGACCTCAGTCCCAGAAGAGTAAATACTAAAGACTGATGTTTGAAATTTGCAAGATACTTCCACTAAGAAAATGTAAAACTCTAGGTTTTGAGTATTATTTATAGGAGAAAGCTGTCATTCTAAAATTCAGCTTTGATTGCTCACTCACCATGATTTTAATTGACTTTCTGTAGACCAGAAATAGCACAAGGCTGAAGACATCAAATTAGAATGGTCCCAGACTGCACTGCATGCAGTTTACTGGGTCAAACCAAAAAACTTCATTAACAGTATAACATGTCAAAATTAGTCACTTAAGAGTGTAAACAGCTCCAGAAACAGGAATGAGCAGGCCTCCAGCCATCTGCTTTGTGTGTTATTCCTGCTTTTTCACTGTAGGCACTGATTTTTGTTCACTCAGCCAGATGATCGTTGCCTTAGATTCAGCTGAGTGTCCCGAAGTAGCAGAGAGCTGGAGATGTCAACAGATTGTGATGCCTTCCAGTAGGGGCACAATGCTCTGGGCTCAGCAGGGAGGACCAACATCAACAGCTGGTACATCCCAGGACCTCTTTTCCATCTTCTCCTCTCATTTTTTTCCTACAGATGTGAGAAGCAAACGATCTTGTCATTATTAGCAAAGGCACCCTGGAGTAACCCTACACTCCTTTTTAACTCAAGCCAGTGACAAACATTCCTCCCTCATCCTCCCTCCCCCGTCTTCTTCTCACCTTTCTTTATTATACTGACATTCCTAATTTTTACATTATTTTCATTCGAGTTTTTAATTTTTATCTAGTATACTTTTTGTTTGGTGCCTGTTCTGCTGTAGCTGGCTTTTATGTACCTGATTACTCAATTTATGAAACCAGATTTATTTGGTCAAATTCTACCAAGATATATTTGTAAAGCCCTATGAAATAACAGAGAGATCTTGAGTATAAGTAATTACTCTCTTTAATTTTTTTTGGCACCAAAATTATGGAAAGTGTGTACTAGCCATGCAACCAAAAACAAATCCTAAAATGCATGATCAAAAGAAAACATTAGCAAGCCTCAGAACAGCAGTAGCAGCGTCAATTTCTAGTTCATATAAAAGAGTCAGTAGGGATTAGGCAATTGCTGTGCAAAGAATAAACCAATGATTTCTTGAAAATTAGTGTTTAGCTGATAGCCGTTTAATTAAACTGTTTGCTTTAGCGTTTGTGATTTTTAATGGATTTTCAGGAGAGGTTAAAGGGAGGAGTTGAAGGATATGATTTAATACAGATACAGAAAGCTTTAATTTCTCTGCTAAATGCATAGGACATTGATATGTCATCATTCCCATCAATAGAGTGAAGAAAATAATACATGAACATAGCAATAGCTTGTGGAAAAATAATCCTAACTTTACATTAAAAGTAAGTATTTGTTTCACAGAATATTCTGAGTTGAGACGACTGCAAAAATCATGGAGGTCAACTCTCAAGTGAATAGCCTGTACAGGGGCCAAACACACGACCATGGTATTATTAGCACTGGGCTCTGGGCTAATCTCAGGTAGTTGATAGTGTCTCTATTGTAAAGCCAAGCCTCAGAAAGGTTAAGGACCAAAGTGAAAGGAAATGTCTTATATCAGACACACAAAACCCATTTTTGGAGTTAATGAGCTGCTCCAGTGATCTGCGTGGAGAAACAACCAGGGCTTTTAGAAGTACCCTAGTGAAATCAATTGCTGGTGAAAAAAAAAGGGAAATATTAGATGATATATATTATTTTCACATCAGAAGAAAAATATTTCAGTATATCTACTAATCTACTAATTAATGGGAGTGGAGAGGAAATATTTCCTAAGTTTGAGCAGGGGGTGGCTATTTTGCTAAATTTTATTACCCTTCTTTCTTTTGGCAAGTACTAAAGAAAGGATATTAAGCTTACCAGTGCCCTGATATGACACTAGATCTATTTTATTCTGGGTGGATTTCTAAACTTAGACAGTGTGCCAGTTACTTGGACAAAAATTAAGTGTATTAAAAAGAGGATAGGCATGCCTTAAGAACTGTAAGTCAGGAAATCTTTAATTTTTGCTAAAAACTCTAACTATGATAATGATGTAGTCTCTCTGTCATTAGCAGAGAACTTGATTATGTGTCAAGCTTTGAGTGACACTCTGCCCTTGCCCTTTATGGAAGGAAAAGATGTAGTGAAGTCCTTCTGCCCCCTGAGAGTCATGATCCTGGGGTCAGGTTGAGAGGACACCTAACCTAAATCAATTGGGTTAATCATAAATGTCACAAACATTTTAAGTAAACCACCAAAATTATATGATGAGCATTTTGTATAAAATAGTTTGTCCTCTTCTCATGTCCTCAGTACTCCTGCTAAAGCTCACTGTGCACACATGAATGAAAGATTCATGAGCTGGAAAGACAGCAAGAAGAGAGAAACATGACTCTGTAATAGTGATGGACAATACACCTGGTGAGGCAGCGGGCACCTCAATGACTTGTGTCAGTCTATACCTACATCTTCACATATGAGGGGTTCATATTGCCCCTCACCTCCTGCCAGATGAGCTTCCACTTAGAAACCACCTTTGGACTTGTCCAAACTCATCCTTGCAATGGATGTACTGCTAAACCAGGAAGTTACACAATACTTTTATTTCTCCCCACTATACATTTATTAGCCTATCATAATATTTGATTTAATAGTATCATTACACATGGTTGTATCATGATATGGTTTTTGCTATCATGAAAAATTCAGATGGCATTGTTCATTCCTATACTGTTATTTAGTGATTAGGCATCTCAAGATATACATTAGAAAAGAGCCCTTAATTCCTAACATTTCTGTTCCTAATTCTATAATGGACTTGCCTGAGTAGGATTAACGCCAAGTTTTAACATCTCTTGATTTTTAAGTGGTCTTGGGAAAAATTCAGTTGGCAAACCTGGTCTGAAAATGTTTGAATATCACAGCAGCAAATATTTAAATTACTTTATTTTTTAATTTATTACTTTATTATTTAATTCCTCTTAGAATGAAATAGACTGGAAACTTCCTGCATTATAGTGTACTCAAGAAAGAAAAAACACCCTAACCATTGATTTAAACCAAAGCTTTTGTATTTAGAGGCATTTCAGATGCTGTGATAGAAGGAGCAACTTATCCCTGTACAAAAATGTCAACGAGTCTTGTCAAGTATAACCACAACAGGTCCTGAACATTTGCTGTCCAGATATCATCTATCAAAGTTGTGTCTATCTCCCAGTTTGCTCTAGGGAATGCAGTGAGGAGTCAGGTGTGCTCTGACTCAGATAACCAGAAAACAATTATAATAGAAAACACACATAAGTTCAACTGGAAAACAATTATAATAGAAAACACACATAAGTTCAACTATGAATTTAGTATGGCCATATTTGAAAAAAACCTGATAACTGAGGGTGAGAAGACCAAAATCCCTGAGGTATTCTCATGAAAACACAGAAATCTACGAGTCTTCAATAATATGGCATGGTGTTCTTTCATATATGCAAAAATTAAAGAGATTAAAGACACTTCCATATTATTGTTATTCATTTGTATTCTTTTTTTTTAGCCAAAAATTTATACTAAAAAAAAACAAGGTAGTACTCTAAAGTGGACATTGGGTGGTATGAAAGTAATATGATAGATCTTTCAGTTCAGACATTAAAAACACAAGAAAGTGTTGTTTTTTGTAAAAAACAGATGCTTTGCAGAAGAAAACCTTCCTTTTATTTATATAAAATGATGTCCATAAGTGCTAGTTATAAGATTGTTAATGCAAAATATTACCATATTTTATACATTTAAATGAATATTCTTTACTTTTTGTCTACTTTATTCTTTCATCCAATGTCGTGTGTCCTCTTCTTTGTATTTCCTACCTCTACAGTAAGAATGATACAGTCCTCCTGACAACAAATATGCAGCAGCACCAGGCACAAGAAGATTTGTGCAGCCTTCACTGAAAAAAAATAATGCAGCAAATATAGAAGACTGGATCAGAATGAATTTCTTAAATCAAGTAGAAGCATGTTTTTGTCCGACACAACCATCTCATATGACAGGTCTATTATCTAAAAAAGCAAAAAGTAGGAGTTTCATGTAGTATGATGCAAATCATAGTTCTGTTTAAGAAAGACTTTAGAGTAGTAAATTATGATCTTTCTTAAACTGTGATTTAATGATCTGTAGTATTTCAGAGGTTTAAATTAATATTTGTTCCTGCTTGAAAATATTAAGTTTTGTTAATTTTTTCTTTGAATAGCTCTAATTTTAATGTGGCACTGTGACAGTGCATGTAGCAAGGAATTAAGCTTAACCCTTTGAAGAGAGGAGCCAGATCCTTCAAATTTACATGGATTATCTGAAATAACCACGGAAATGTGCAGCAACCGATGCACTTAGTGAAAGGTGAAGTAGCCCGCAGCAACAGATCCGTGTTATCCAGGAAGCACAAAGCTGTTGATTTTGACTCTCAGAAGAAGCATTGAATTTTTTTGAATAGAACACTATTCTTGTGAGGGAAGCCTGGTACTGTAAGCCCAAGGAGTCTTTTGCTAAGTCACCTACTTCTGTTATGAATTATTAACTATTGTGACTTGCTCCAAGCAAGAAGTGCCATAAAATGTCGGTGCTAGGTAAAGGAGAGCTGTGTGGACAAGCTGCCCCACTCCTTCTCCCTTACCTTGGTCAGAGTGAGAAGTCAGGACCTGGATTGCCTGCAGGCACGTCCTGACTCCATCACATCACTCCACTTCCAAAATCTCTCTGCACTGTACCTTCTCAAGTTGCCAATCTCTTTTCCCCTCAGGGAATAGTCCTTGCTTTCACGCAGGGTCAAAAGTGTCTCCTGGGACCTTTGCCAATATTAATGTCATGTATTAATACGGCAATTGCACTCAAAGGTCAGTGGAGAAATCAGAAACCCAGTCAATTTTACTGCTGTGCTGTATTTATAAGCTAGAATTTCTTCATGGATGTCCATTCATCCTACAGCTTCTACAAAATAAAAACTCTCTTGCAGACACAACTTTAAAAAATATATTAGAAAAATGTTTCTTTTTTTCTTTTTTCATTTAAGGAATGGATGCAAGAAGACTGTTACTGTCCATTTTAATTTTGTTCCTTTGTATGTTTTATAGAACATAACCTATAATACAGTTAAAAAACCTCAATACTGTGCACATGATGACTTCATTTTACATAGATAGAATTGACCAATTCTTTGTGAAACCAATTGTAATGATATCTCAGGTAAGCGACCCAAGGAAAATTTAAATTTCTTGCAAAAATAAAATGTATTCAAAATCTTTGCTTTCTTCAAGTCAAAATATGTAATTCTTCCTTGTTCTGGGAACATGATTTCTTTTTGATGAATAGTGGACCATCTCTTGCTGCTCGAGTTCTCTGCTTTGTCAGAAAACATAGCTTTGGGAAGGCAGTCTTCAGTAACAGAGAGAATGGGAATGATAAGGGTTAATCAAGTTCGGTCCTCTCATTTCTCTTTCAGAATGGCACAAGCAAGATACACAGAAGAGTGTTCAGCCCGGCAGGGCTTTCCTGCAAACCTTGTTTGTCTTCCCTATTCAGCTTTGCATTTTATTTTAGTTTCAATGGGAAAGGATGGTTCTCCTCATATTTTGATCTTTGCTGATACGTAAAGATTAATAGTGCTACCTTCAGGCTAATGCAAGGACCATTTTGACAGGCCTGGGAAAGCACAGGAAAGTGCTACCTTCTGCCCATCTGGCTTTTTCACCTCAGTCTTCAGGTTTTTTCAACCTTGTATTTACAGGAATTTCTTCAAAACGGAAGACAAATTAAAAAATGACACAGGTTCAGTAAATCAGTATGAAAACAATTTTTTTTTCTTGACTTTATGACAGACTTTTTCAAGGAAAGGAGTGTTCAGAGTAAATAACATATTGTTTGTGGAATTTTGGTGATATTAAGAAGCATTTCTGCCTGAGAAGCAATACCATTTACAGTGGTACTTACAGAGTACAAAACAGCCTCTCTGATCCTTTGCTTTTTAATCAGAATATTATCCTGTCATTCTTTTTCCTTTCTCATTGTAAATCTTCACCACACCCTTGTACTTTTCCTATCCTGCGTCTTCTTTTCTTGTTTTAAAGCACCTTTCACAATTTGCAAAAACAAGCCTTTGTTTACACATTTGAAAGACATTAAACTTATAGAAATTTCATTATCTACTGTTTAGCATTCAAGAAGCTAGGATTTTAAATTTGTATGAGCAGCATATGGGTGGACCTTCTCCGCAAGTCTTGCTTTTTTGTTTTTTCTTTTTTAATTCATTCTGTACACAACCAGTACTTAGAATTACTGCTTTGATCCTGAACACTCTATGAACTCACTAAAAAATTAAATAACCACTTCTGTAAAACAATTGTAAATACTTCTAGTTGTTAAAAAAAAATCTACATGCTTCATTTTTATGAGGAAGGAATATCACCGTGAAAATATTCAGTCTTGTAATCAATAAACATAACCTTCCAGTGTGTTATTACAGACCTTCATTTGTCTTCAGGTTTTACTTGCAAATATTATTGGTTGCATAGCATGAAGGTCATTTTATGGAAAGTACACATATCAGATATGACAAAGGTAACATACTACCAGAGTATTTGTGTTTCTAGAAAAAGGCTATAATAAGCTACTACAGAGTAAAAATAAATAATAATTCTGAACTGCATTAGCTTTTACAAATGTCAGTTTTTATGAAGATAGTGAATGAAAAGGAAGTGTTATTCCTAGTTTTGGCTCTATATAGTATTAATATTGTCAAACCTGATGTTTGGCATTTCAAATACAAAATGAAAATTTATCTGTGCTTTCAGCTTCTTAGCAAGAGCACAAACATCCCAAACAGAGGAGTTAGTTTTCAGATTTATCCATTAGTCTCATTTTCATCTGACATCAAGGACAATGTTTTCTGGGGAGAGAAGTTTAGTTTTGTTTTCATATTAATTCCATGGTACTTTGTTTTCAACATGTCAGCATTTAGAAACTAAGCCGTTTCACTGGAAATCTAGTCACAGTGTCTCATCTGAATGCAGTCAGTTTAGTATCAGAGACTGAAGAACTCTCTATTCAGGCCAGATGCTTGCAACATCTCTAAAGGTTCTTTGATTAACTGAGGTGAAACCATTCTGTATAACAGGGTCAGCACACACAAGCTTTCATTATTTTCTTCATTTACATCAATTAGAATTATGGAGGGCCTGGGGCTACTCCTGCCTTCTAAAAACATGATCTACTCCTAGGTGATGTTTAAATAGAGCACCAGAAAGACCACATCATATTTCATTAACAAATAAAACTTTTATTCCTTTCATCAATGACAGCAAGATTTATAGTAGGTGCAATGCTAAAGCAAGTCATTAACATATATCACTCAAGGTGGTCAAACTCTGAAGAACTAGAGCTTGGTGTATATCACAACAGTCAATCCAAAGATAGTGAATTTCATTTTTGCACAGACTGCATTCGAGAAAGAATGAACATCAACTCCAACCGATTTTGTGAATTCCAGTTTTCTTTTTATGACTGCTTACTTCAGTGGTGTGTAAACTACTGTTTTTTATTATGGCTCAACCGAAGAATGCCTTTACCAGACTAAAAAAGAAAAAAGAAATTGAGTTCAGGTCCTCTGCCTTGAAAGCTAGATGAAAGGAGTAAGTCTACCAGGCATGGAGGTGACATAGTATATCACATGTCAGAATTAGAGAGTTATTCCAGGAGTGAACCAAAAGAAACATGGTATTGATAATACTGTAATTTTCTACGGTCCAGTGTGTAACTGCAGACATTTCTCCCGTGGATGTTGTGTCCAAGGTGTAATCAATGCCACATTTTCTTTTTTTCAAAGTAAGTTATTGCAAGTCACTATCAACTTGTTCAGCAAAACAAAATTTGATCCAGCAAGAGTTTTATCAACACATATAAGCTAATTTCTTACAGCAAGATTATTACTGCAAACATAGTGAATATTTGTGCAAATTAAAAAAAAAATGTTTTGAATGGTAGAGTAATATGGTTTGTTAAATAACATGGGGTCCATGCTGTGGTTATAAATTCAACCATGCAGGCAAGAAACTTAATATCTCCTCTTTTGTGTGGAAAGTCTTCTTCAAATTTCTTTTTCCTATTTCCTTTCCATGTCCCTGTAACAGCCTCTAGACTCTAAGGTTAGCAACCTTATCCAACTGGTGGATAGAGATTGTTAGTAGAAACAGAGTTGAGAAATAGATATTTTCCGTTATTTTACCTGAAGTAGCTAGTAGAGGCAATGAGTGATGTTATTAATAGACATGCCAGATAGACTGGAACAGTCTTAATCTGGCATCAGGAAAAGAGTACAAGCACGGTCACCTGATGGCTCTGTCTGTAGTGGCCCAAGTAGGCCACCAAAACATAAAATTGGGATTGACCCAAACCATCTAGAGCTACTTTGTCACCTGAGGTCTTTGGTGATCCTGCAGATTTAGAAGAGGGGAGGGAGGTTTCACAGAACTCATGCCATGTTTTGTCTTTTTTTATCTCTTGTTTCTCCTTTCCAACATTTGTTGAAACCTTCTATAGTATGACTAGAAATAGTAGTTTTTGCAACAGCTCTGATTATCTGTCCTGAACGTCAAAGATCTGCTTGGATCTATAATAATCATATTTGAACATGCTTTTTGCACATTAATTCTAAGTGAGAGGTGCTCAGCTTTTCAGTATGCTAATTATCTAACCATAATATTCTAAAGCAAAGTCTAATCTAGAACTCAAGGAACAAGTTAACGTTCTAGGCTTACTCTCAAAATTTGAATTATATCACCTATAGGAATTAGATGTCCACACAAGGCTGTAGGAGCCAACTTCAGGCCTAGAGAATGAAACAAAAAGAAAGAAGAAAGAATTTGGTTTTGATATGGTAGAGACAACACAGTTGTATTCAGTATGGTAGGAAATCTTATTTAAAGAGATGAGAGAGAAAAGTTAGCTCGCAAATAACCAGAAGAATTGGAAAAGTGAAGGGTGACAATCTGTTTGCTGTGGTTTTAATAGTTGCTCAAGCATATCGATGGTGGGTCCTTACCAGAGAAGTCAGAAACTCTTAAAAGCCATCTCTTTTGTCTGTTGCTGTAAATTGGTTTCCAACTAGTTTTACACAAGATTTTGTTTGTCTTGGTACTGCTTGCTGTTTTAACTTTGCCTAGTTCAACTCAGGGATGACCTGAGAACTTGGGGATCTTATGGGGATCTTATCTACTATTTCACAAACCTGTGGGGAGAGAAGAGTACATGGACTCAGAAGAAGGGCTTAGCAGGAACTTACTCTAGTACTGCCCATCAGATTTCTTATGATAAGCACACTTGAGGCCATGCTGAGTGCACAGCTCAGGACTCCAGCAAATTGAGTCATATCTGAACAGTGTTCACCAGCAGAAAAATGCACTGCTGTTCTTCCTGTGCTGTGTTAAGCATCCCGGGGATTTCTCCAACTAAAACTTTGTTCTAGGAGCTTCAATTAGTAAGCTCTAAGAAAGGAGAAGCTTTAAACTGCCTGAAAGCTCTGTGGCTGGTAAATCCCAGGTGTTATGCTGTTCCAAATTCCCCTTTGAGTTTGAGGTGAAATTCATGTGAAAAATACATGTTTTAGTTGGTGGTTAATGCTGCATGCCATTAAGAGGGGTAGGTTTTTCCTTCTACCTGTTGCCATAAAAATGTTTACCTAAGAACGCAAATCATTTTTCCATGTGATGAATTGCCATATGAAAAATAGGTAGATTAAACAAATACAGACAACATAGAAGTTGGGTACTGAGGCAGTAATGATTATCACAGAGTACAGTTTTCACAGTTAATTTACAAAAGTTCAAAAACCTTAACAGTAATTCCCACAAATCAGTGTATTTCCCTGATTTCCTCTTCCATCTCAATACTTTCTCACAGCTTTAATCAAACAATGGTTAAATTTGCAAATAAATCCAAATACAAAAAACGGCATTTAAACACCTAATCCCTGGCTGGTAATGAGCACCAGAGCACTTTTTGCAAGCTAAGCATAGATAACAAAGGCATATAGTTCATTACACATATTAGATATTACAGTTGTGACTCTACAAAATCTGGAGGGATGGGAGAGGGAATTGAATTTTCTGTCATATGATCCACCAGTATATGAAATTATGACAGGATCTTTGCTCCATCAGATACTCTGTGTTCAGCTCCTTTTCATGGAGCTGGAAAGGATTTATTTTCACACAGAACTTTGCCCTCAATTGCTATTATAATGATTCTTGTAATTTTGGTCTTTCTCTCTATCTGATCTGATATGTTAGATGTTGACAGTAAGTTTTAACATATGTTTCTTCTGTAGATTTTGACAGAGTGCTGTTATTTCCTGTATAATAACAGTTTAAATTTCCTGTTCACCATTTTAGTTTTTCATACAGTGATCACAGAATAAAATCTTTAGGGAAGACTGAATATAGTTTGATCTATAAAGATGGCTGATTAATGAAACGATTAAGCTCATTTTTGTAGCTAACAGATAAAGTTGAATTGAGAGCACATTCCTCTTCCTTTTACTGGTTTCATGACTATATAAAAAACAAGGCACTGTGTTTAAGAAGATTCTGAGTTTTTGAAAAATCATTAACTTAATAGAAGACTAAAATTAAACAGAAGTACAAAAAGTCAACAAATCTTTGCCCTTTTTCTGAAAAGCCCTTCAGAAATGTTAGAAAGTTAATTTTCATGACTGAATTATTCTGTAAAGTTTTAGAATATTGTTCATATATTTACCTTGAATAGGATTCTTCTGCTATATCTTTAGACTATAGAAAAATAATAGATCAGATTACCATCTGTTATGACATGGAATCTGCTGCTTAGCTTTGAAACACTTTAGACGTGTTGAACTATATCTAAACAAAGAAATAATGCTGCGCACTAGGACTAGGTCTCTCAGAAGCAGGATGGGGGACTCCTAAAGACTAGGTCTAATGTGGTCCTGTGAACTGAACACATAGCAGCAGCTAAAACACAGTCAGATACCTTTTTGAAGCCTCCCTTTTTGTTGAATTTCATCTGAAAATAATAAATACCATTTGTTCTTTTGGGCACTCTTCAGTGTGAACCAAAGCACCATAAAATATGTAATTAGAAGGAATCAATTCAAAACACACACCTGATCCAAACTACACAGGAATTGTAGATGAATCTTGTACAATTCTAGACAATGTCTCTCTCACAATTCTGAAAAATGATTCTGTGTAACTTTGGAGGTTAAGATGCCTGTTAAATCAACCTAGAGTTCCCTCTTTTAAATTCCCTACTAGTTTGCATCCATAGCTCGGCAGTAAGTTTAACACCGTTCTTTGGAGAGCCACCCATAGAGTCACTTGTGCATCTTCTGCCTTGCAACCATTTTGAGGCAACCCCAAAGCTGACTTCGAAGTCCTAGTGAAGATCTGCTTTCCCCAGCTGTGGGATGTGACATGTGACGATTCCAGCATCCTTCAAAATGCAGAAACACAGTTGTAGAGATCAGCAATGAATGCTAATTATGTGCAATTAAGAAAAAAATAATTACATGGAGTGAAACATAATACATCTTCTGTAGAAATGAAAGGCAAATTTTCCATGTGGTGCATTTAGAGGCCTTCTGTTTCCAATACAAAATACCTAAGAATATTGTGACTTTTGAAATATGTGCAATCCCTTGGGTTTAGCCAGGCCAGTCACATTCTTCAAGTTAATCACGTGCCTGAGAATTTGTCTTGATTGTGCCAGACGTGTTGCTTTGAAGAATTTAATAAATAACTCTGAATTAACTTGTGGTGTGTTTTACTGTTTGCAGAACATCATTATTTCTCTGAATTTATTATTTATTTGCACTGATTTGCTGGACATTCTTTGACTTAGTGGAATGACAATGAGCAGCTGCCTTTATGAGTATTAGTAATTTGATATTTTAAAATAAGCTGAGTCTCTCCATATTGATTTTTTTTCCCTTATGATTGCAAGTGGGTATGAATACAGCCAACTAGATTCATATGAAAACTTACAAATTTATAGAAATGCCTATTTATCTGTCCTTATTTTCATGGCTCTCCTGTTGTTATTACCAGGAGAAAAAAATGATAATCTGTTGCAGAACACACATGATAGTGAGATAATCTGCTGCAGTTATGAAAAAGATGCTTTTATATGTGCAGATACAATGTACAGTCTGCTCTACATAAAGACCAAACTTCTTACTCATGAAACTCCACTAAAACCAAAAGTGCTACAACAAAGAGGAATTTGATCCTCAACACTTAATGAATAATGCCAGGGATCACAGATAAACCAGTGACTACATTCAACGCTCATGAATAATTTCCTTCCTTCCATATATTTTTTTAATACATATAAAATAAATAAGGCAAATACAAGACAATATGCTTTTGATTAGCTTTGACTTAAATATCTATATACTTGAACAGATTTGGGGTTTTTTCAGTCTCCTGACTGCTCACTTGCTTTGCCTTGAGGTCTCTTTCACGGAGTACTGTCCTTCAAGACCATTTATGCTTACAGTTAAATGGTTACAAGGAAGCCTTCCTAATAACAGTAGGTGCTCTCTGTGCCTTTGAAAAGGCACAGAACTGTCATGCATCTGTCCGAAAGCAGGAACCCATTTCCTTTAGGTTGGCCCAATAACATCACATACAATTCTTCTAAAACCATGATGAAAAGGCAACTTTTCTTCAAACCTTCTCACATTCTCTAAGGAGAACATACATTTTCTGCCAGAGCTTCTAGTTTAAATTCTTGTCAGTCAGAGCTTCCTATGGAGCAGATGTTTTTGTGATATTGCTAAGCGTTTATAGGGAACTTCTGTGCTTTAGAGTGTGACTTTACATACTTCAGTGCACAAGCTGGGTAAGAAAAGGCAGGTAGACCTTGAAAAAACATGCACAAATATATTCATTTTGCAGAGCACAGGAATTAGCAGCTATTTTCCTCCAGGACCAATATACAGCCATAACTGGAAATGGTGAAGGAATAATAGAGCTGAATCTCACTACCCTTTGATATGAACATGTTTATTTCTTATTCGTCATTGTAATGTTGCAAAGAGCTACTGATATTTTAACTCTTGTCTTCTCTCTAGGCTAGAAAAATGAAAGTTTCCAGCTCAATCTGATTTCAGGATTAGTGTACATACTAGCCATTAATTATTATTTATTTTCAGAAGTTTGCAGACAACAGCAGAAAAGCTATTGAGATTTTCTTAGTGTATCAGATTATGCTGGGCAGTAACAAAACCTATCTAATCCCACCTGTATGAAGGCAAAGACTGAAGAGCTGTGTGTTTTATGAAGAAAATCATCATCCTCTGGCTTGTACTGAACTCACCTCTCCCAGGCTACAAATTTTGGGTAGGTTCTATTTGTTTGTTTTAGGGTTTTTTTAAAAAAATTATGTACTTGCCAGGATTTAAATTAAACCTTTCAGGACTTCTGTAAGCTGGAAAGTTGGCTGTACATCATTGTGACTGAATATTGAACTAATCACTTCAGTTAACTGTTGGCTATCACTGACAAGAGGGGAACTCAATAAACCATGAATTAATTCAGAGCTCTATTCAGCTCAATTTGTTGCTGTAAGTTACCTTTTGTGAGTTACAATATCCACTTCCCAACTGAAAAGCTCTTACTAAATCACAGCAGAAGCCAATTTCAGTCATGACCCATGCAGGGCTGCCCTTTTCTTTGTGGTATTCAGCTGTCATTCAAATCAACCCTTTTCATTAAATACACTGTACCCCATCCTATGAAAGCTAGTTCAAGACAAAACATTGCAACTGCAAACTACATTTTAAAAAGGTGTGTATTCACCTTAATATTTTGTATATCTACTCTCACTGATAGACAATCAGGGGTTTATCCTTAAGAAAGATGAAAATCTGGGAAATTTACTTTGTTCTATAGTATATCCAAACACACCAAATACAATGACTGTTCATTTACTTCAGTATTCTGAGGTCTCATAAGTGTATTTTTTTTTACTGAGAATATGAATGAATTTTTGTTTATAAATTGTTATTTGAACATGTTCCATAAACCATGTTTCCAAAATAACACCTTTCTGACGTGATTCACTAAATTTTCCTCAGTAAGAATGATCCTGTGTCATGATTAAGGAAATCTTTCAAATATTGCTGGTAAAGTTGTGTGCCATCTACTCAAAGTGTGTAAATCAGATAACCAAATAGCCCTTGTGGGACCAAAAACTATGAATCCAGGAAAGTCTTGCAAGGGATCAGAGTTCTCTCAGCCACCCAGAACAGACACACAGCATATCCTTTTCAGTGAAGTAAGAGAATGTTTTGCAACGGAAAATAAGATAAAGACAGTATAAGTTAAGTAAAATAACTAAAGCAAGCTGAGATGCAAGAAATCTATTCCAATTACTTTAGAAGGGATTTTTTATTTTTTCTTTATTTTAACACTAAGTCTTTATTTGGTTTCCTACTTATTTTACGCATATTTCCATTTTTATATTCCAAGAATGAAAATGATAATCTGGAGCATTCATAAGCATCCATGTTCTGTAGTTTCTAGTGAAGTTTGTTGTTAAGAATGTATTTAAAACTCCTATTACAGGAAACGTTGTGCAGATGGTTCTTTTCCCAGGACAAATTAATAATTTCTTCAGAAAATTAGTATCTTTAGTATTTGGGTTTTTTTAATAGATTATTTTCTGTATGTATATATGCTTTGTGGTAGAACATCTATTTGTATGTGTAATTCTTTTTTATTAATTACACCGTTTAACTGCGGAATTATGCACATTTTGTATCACTGCATCTTCTTGTCTGATGTTTTTATCTCTAAACAAAAATACCTTATATGCAATATTCCAAAATAGTGAATATTCTTAATTTCTGATAGATAAGTAGATACCTGTATTTTTATAGGTATAAAAGCTATCATATTCAGACTGCAACATGAATAATTTTTACTAATGTTCTGTGAAGTTTCCAGTCTCAGTCTGTCCACCACTGTGAAAAGCACAACAGCAAACAGCTTAATTAACAGTACCTAAAGAGGGAGAAATGTAGGGTAGATATACATCAACTGTGCTGCTATTCATTATGGAGATGTTTTGAAGGAGAAAATATCTCCATTTGTGAGGTGTTTTCACCTGATGCACCTTTATTTTCCACAGATGTAATTTTCCACCTTCCAGGTTCAGGTAGACAGTAAACAATTGCCCTGATAATTACTGTTTTGAATGAGGAGAATGAAAAGGAAAAGGAAATACTGTTTCCCAAAAAATCCTCCAGCTCATGCTACAGGCACTGTTACTCAGTACAAATTACCATCTCTCTCTTTTGAGTACTTAGATCCAGGAAAGGAAAGCACAACTCTTTCCTTCAGAGTCACCAAATACTGCTGTGAATGGTGCTCCAGGCCAGCAGAGCAGTCTGGAAACCCACTGAGCTTGGTTCACCCTGACTGGTGCTATCATCCTCAGCACCGAGGGTCTTTAACACCAATGACACTGGTGAATTGCAACCTCGTTGATTTCAAGCTCAGGGAGCTTTACTGAAAATCTGGCTGCATGACATTCTTAGTAAAATTCATTGGTTCAGGCTACCTTACTTTCTGTAAAGAATTGTTTTGCTACCCTTTCTTACTTTTAAGTTTAACTTCAGTGCTAGTAGCAAGGGCTTGACTGCTGGTACACAAGCACTCCCCTCACAATATAATAGACACCTGAGCCTTTTTGAAAAGATCATTAATCTGAATAAAATATGACTACATGAATTTATAAATAATGTGGGGTTTTTTTAAGAGCAATGCAAACAAATTCTCCTTCAAAGTGGCAATCTAGGAATATAAAGTCAAAGCTGTGTTTACCTGGACAAGCAGAGTGATCCAGGTCTAGAGTCAACTTAATCTCTGCACTATAACCCTCCCACTGTGTTCATTCTCTGATCTTTTCTTGATTCTGGAAGTGCAGAGGTTCTTTCAAGCTAAGAGAGTCCATTTTAAACTCTGATTCTACAAAGTTGTGTGCTTGGTCTTGCAAAACTCTTGAACAGAACCCATGAAGAGGTCTTCTAGCAAACCTAGAGGTGAGCTCTTTTCTCCCCTTTTCCTGCTTTCCTGACTGAAAGTACAAGCCACAAGGCTAAAGAACTTCTTACAAACCTTGCCTCCATCCAGCCAATGTGGTTTTAAATGAATTATATACAATAGCAACTTCAGCATGAGCAAAAATATCTTCCTTTTCCTGTCTAGCAGTGTTTAAAGAGTGATTTTGGAGAAGACAGACATGGTTTTGAACTGCTTCCAGCTGGGAACTACAAGTAGCCATGCCATTTTCTCTAGCCACTGACTAATTTCATAAATTTTTAATGCTTTATAGGAGCTTCTACTTTTGCCACAATTTGGAAGGGAGCCTTTGTGCAGAGGCTGACTCTTTACATGGGAATGTCACTACTTGATACTCCTCATGAGACAGGCAGCAAGATCAATGCTGACTTCCTCCTTCCAAACAGGATTGCATGGCAAGGAAGGAAGACAGAGGAGCAGAAGTGCAGGCCCAGAAAATGTCAGTAGAGAAGGAGATTAAGCATCACCTCTGCTTTATCCAAGGAGCAAACAGGTGGGAAGGGCTTCTCTGGATCAGCCACAGGGACTCTATCCCAGACTTGATAAATGGCAAATAATAATTCTGTGGTTTGTTATTTTGTTTTATTGCTCTTGTTGAAGACTATTAAAAAAAAACCAACAAACAAAACAAACAACAAAAAAAACCCCAATGCATTTCATGATTATGAGCTCTCACAGGAGGCCTCTGAGCTTTATGATTTATTTCTCTTTCCATTTTTCCAGTTTTTTTTAAACAAAGAAAACGGTCTTGTGAAATGGTAAGAATTTGTAGGATTAATATATAAGTTGTAATAGCTAGAAAGGTTTTCAAGAGCAAGTATTGCTTCTCAGGACTGCACCTGCTATCTAGTTAGACAAACATTTGGAAGTTCTTCAGTTTACACAGACTTTTTGCTAGGCTTCACCAGCTTGTTTCCCAGCTGTACATATAGCCTTCTTCCTTTGCATTTTCTCAGACAAAGTAAGTTTGATAAGTAAGACTTTCAGTCTTTTGACTCTGCATGTATGGTCTGTGAAGACTCTTTTTAGCTTGTACTGCATCAGTTAAGGCAGACATCTACTGTGTCACACAAAATGTATCCTCTCTGTATTCACTTGGCTTTGCTTCACTGCAGATTTTCTTTCAGTAATACTATTCTTTTATATACGCACCTGACAAATTAGTGAGAAATCTATGCCTACCATGATGAAATTAAAAAGAAATATTGAAACCCAAAATTTCTGGAGAAATAGAAAACAAAGCAATTTAGCAAAACCTCCGAATTTGAAATTTACTTGATTTTCTTGTTTACGTGCACTTGGAAACCTCAAGGTTTTCACTGAAACTGGAGATGAAGCAAAGCAGGATTTTGAAAAAGTAAATTTTTCTGAGTATTTGGGCTGAAGGGATATTCCTTCAGTCTCCTTGTTCAGATCCTTTTTTTTTTTTTAATGTGTAAAAGACTGATGAGAGCAAAGGGCAGTTGTTCTTTTCTTTGGAATGCATGTATGATTTTAAATAAATAAAGATCCCTAACAAATGGAAAGATTAGTATTTCTGCACATTTTAAATGAGTCATGCGTGACAGTAGCCTAATTCTTTTTATACAATCCAAGTTCACACAGAGAATGCATTAAACATGAGAAACGCATGGATATTTTTACATATTCAAGACTTTTTAATGGAACATCAAAACCAGAAAATGTTCACAAGGATGAGGCCTTCTGGGAATATGCTATTATGTTTTTCATAAGAATAAATAATTCAAATTTTTATCATCATAAGTTTTTCTTTCAGGGTGCCCTATCTAAACTATTATTGCAACAAGAATTTGATGCAACAAGAATTTGAGCATGTTGAAGAGTTGTTGCTAGAAGAATTGGAGAAACTTGCCTCTTTAGTCTTAGATCATATATTCCTTTATTCCTTTATTGAGTGCATGCTCTTAAGTAATTTAGTCCCAAATATCAATCAAAAAGCTAATGGGAGCTGTGAAGACTTGAACTAAGCCCATTTTTATTGTATGTTCAAACTGTAATGACAAGTGTTAACTTTTTCTCTCCCTGTATCAGAGTAAGAGCAGTTATTTGACTATAACAATTTTACCTGTGATAATTACATGAACATTCTAAAAGGTAATCTGAGATCCACCACTTTGGTTTCTTCTCAGGTTGGGTCTCCCAGTACTGTCTTGTCAATATATTTAACTGGTCATTTAAACCAAGACTTCTAATGCTTCTGCTGTGTATGCATCATAGACAGTTTCACAGTAAATTCATATCTGTGCTTCATTTTAATATTTTCCAGCAAGAGATTGAAAAGACTGAGACAGCTGTAGGGCACAGATGTTGATGTTTGAAATTATTTATCTCCCCCCTAGTATCTCTAGCTAAGAAGTTGACTTTGTATGATGTTTTCTCTGTGAGTCTTGGTGAGTATTTGCTTAATCTGGGGTCAGCCTTCTTGCAGATGGTGCTTTGTGATGCTGAAAATGTGCTTTCCAGAATGACTTTTGTGGATAATATAGTTTTTCTCTCTCTGAGTGGAATTTATGTTTAAACTAATTAACATCTAGTGGCAAGAATGAAGAATTCTTTTTGTCAAGTTTGCTTGAAGTGGACAGGGAAGATCTTGCTTCTGGGGTCTGGCTTCCTACATGATAGTGTTCCTCAGATTCACGAGTAAATTTCCCAATTGTACCAACAGTCAAACTTATAAAAAGAGGTTCATCAGTTCTCTGTGCATATGTCCCATTATGTTCCAATACCTAATGGCACGTTGTATCTTGAGCTTTGTTAAATCTTTTAATTAAAACATGCTAACAAAGCCTAAGAAAAATAAATGAAACTACTCACAAGAAAATTAAATTGAGAAGCTAAGCTCATTTATAATTATTGTATTTCAATTAGGCTTTACTAGGGCTGGGTGAAGGTAGAGATAAAAAGAAACTACTTTGATGTCTGAGTTTCATAAATATTTCTAATGTTCCATTTGTGAAGTCCACAATACTAATGATAACAGTTTACCGCATGCAAGCTTTTTCATGCCAATTACTATACTTAAGAATTCACTCATAATATTACATCTAAACATGTCAAGGCTCAGCCCCTAGGTTTGTACAGCAGGTTTTCTTTATTGCACTTAGGGGAAGTATGACTACTCACACTACTCACACCTCTGATTCACAAATTCAATAGACTTTTATAGTTACCCTGTCAGAAGTCATGTTTCATTCAGTTTGTAGAATTTTACTAGATGACTCTTAGATCAGGTCCAAATCTCTTAGTTGAATTGGAGCACATTTGTTCAACAGAAAAAATGTACCTTATTTCTCACTAATAGTCATCAAATTTTTGCTTCCAGTTTTTTCATCTTACCATCTTCTGCTTCTAAATTAAGGAGTCATAAAATAAAAGAAACCTACTAGTAATGTAGATACTTACTGTCAGTCACCTCTTCACGTTTCTTCCCACCACAAAATGTTTTGCTTTCCTAAGATTTAAAGTATAAAAGTTCTAAAACTTCAGAAGTCCATCTTAATCTTTCACGTTTCTGATAAGTTCATGAATTAAAATGTATTAACTCTGGAAGACCTAATAATGCTAGCCAGCTCATTACACACTATCATCTGTTTCCAAGAGCTATGCTTCCCTAAATTACAATAATTTTTAAAATAATTAGCAACAAATTACCATACAAAGAAAGGAGCTCCATTTATTTTGAAACTACGTTTCTTTTTCCATTCAAAGTTTATGCTCAAAAGATCAAACAATTTCAAACAATTGTTGCTGATTTTTCTTCTGAATTTAACTCTTCTAAAGTAGTGCTTGTTACAAGTGTGAGTCTTTCTTGAAGCATATGAAAACAGCCATTAATTTTCATAGGGATGACCCTAGATGAGCTAAGTTAATGACGCACATATGTACTTACAAATTAGAAGGCTGATACATAGTTCTGCATATTTTTCATCCTACCACTATAATCATTAAAAACACCCCATTACTTTGTTTAAAAAAAAATCTTTAATTTTATCATCAAGCCACTGATTTTTTTTCCCCAGTGAGAGAAGGACATTGAGTGATTCACTCAAGTTGTTTGGGTGAATTAGTTCTAATGGATTTCTGTATATTTGTTTTTTTAGCTTCTGTCACTGCCAGGAAATGAGCTCATTACTTAATTTGGAAACCCAAAAGCAACCTTCGGGCATGCTTAATGTAGATAAGTGATTAGACAATTCATCTGATCACAATAATCTGGGAAAGAAAACAATGGCATAAAAGTACCTTTTAAAGCTTAGGTCATGGTTAAATTTTGACTTCAGAAAACCACCCTACCAGAACTAAGTTAAAGTGTGAATTTATCTCTTACATGCTTTTTCCTATTGCTCTCCATTCCACAGAAATAGAGTGGAATCTCAACATAATATTTTTTCAAGAGAAACTTTTAGAGAGAATTAACACTTGCTAAAAATATCCCTTGACTCTTTGTCAGTGGTTTCACAGCCTTGATGGCAGCCATGACACCATCATAGTCTGTTTTGGATTTTTGTGGGTATGTTTTTTGTTTTGATTTGTTTTTGTTATAGTTCCTTTACAACAATCCAAATTAGAATCACAAAGTAGAATTATCAGGTTGGAAGAGATCTCCAGAGGTCTCCAGTTCAGGTGTCTTTTCAAAGCAGGGTCATCTATGAAATCAGACCAGGCTGCCCAAGGTTTTATTCAGTCTCCTAAAGCTCCAAGGAAGGAGACTGCATATCCTCTCAGGGTAACTCCTAGGCAACTTCTTCCAGTGTTTAAATGTGCTGCATGAAATGAAGATATTTTTCCTTAAGTCAGAAGTCCCCTGTTTTAATTTATGGTCATTGTCATTTGTTCTCCCACCATACAAGTAAGTCGAAAACCTGGCTCCCACTTCATAATTAGCTCATTTCTGGCCTGATCCCTGAGTCTTTTCACACAGGTCAAGTGTTGCAGAGCCTTAGGCATCTTAGTGACCTCTGCTGAACTTTCTCCAGTTAATCAATAATTTTCTTATGTAATGAAGGAAGAGTATTCATTACATAATGAATACTCGCCATGCTAAAGGAATGCCATGCTAAAGGAAATAGACGCCATGGTAAAGAAAATAAAAATTTTCCTGGATTCACTGGTGACTGGATCATAAATAGCTCTTGGTGGGTGGGACAACATTGACTTGGAGAATTTGTGATCACAACTACGCTGGTGGAGCACTTTCATAGCATAAACCTGATGTCATCAATGCTGTGCAAATACATGATACAAATGATCATAAGCTACAGTATGATTGTACTATATGACTCATTGCAGTTCTGGCTGTTGGAAATAGCTTTTCAGTCCACAATAAGGACACCAGCAATATTTAGGGAACCAATTATCTGTGCACCTGCCCCCTCATGCAGCTGCTAGTGGAACTCAGGGCTTTGGGAAAGAGAAGTCTTTCCGGTATTCTTTGAGGATTTGGGTAGTTTAGTAATGATTGTCTTTAGTTGACTGTTAAACAAGTAAAGTTCCAGTGATATTTTAATTTCCTCAATTCTGTATTCAAAAAAGTGATGGCAAATCATATCTGTGGTTTCTGCTTCTCAACTGAGAACCAGAAACTCCTTAAACTTGCCAAAATTTATCAGCATTGGCCATTGGACTGTTCACTCCAGTTCAGCGTACTGGTGAAACACCTTTTTATAGCAAATTGAAATCTTCATATCTGGAAAAAGGATGTGTGACACTAAAGTTGGACTTGGTGAGGTTGTTCATGGATTCCCAGAAACTCTGTCAGATTTTCTTACTCATTATATTTATCTTTCCAGTATTCACTTTATATTTTTATTTCCCTACTTGGTAAACTGGCATAGGAATCAGTGCCACAAGCAATAATGATACACAATGAATAGAAACTGAGAAAAGAACCTGGGATGTTCAGTAACTAATGTATTGATTGCCAAAAATTATAAAATTATTATAAAAGTGATAAAATTAGGATAAAATTATAAAAATTGATGGCGAAAAACTATATTCTTATATGAGAATAATAGCATGGCCACTCTAGTCTCATCAAGAATGTTGTTCACTTTAGCACGTATTTTTTTCCAGTTGTATTAACTATAACCAATGTTGTATCATAATTTACTTCTTCAAAGTGCCCCGTATATTTAAGAATGTCAAACTGCAGCATTGTTCTACAGGATTAAATATATCTTTTTTTTCCCCCCAGAGAATTTATTACTTATTTCTTCGGTAAGTGGGATGAACACTGATCCCTCAAGTGTTTAAATGCCATTGAAGCTGCTGCCTCGGCACACAATAGTTTCTGTTACAGACACGCTTATTACAAAAGAACGGGTGAGGAAAGCTGGGCTCCGACCACATGCAGTTGACGGCACTGCTGTCCACTGGAGAAAAGAGATACATGGAAGTGTTGGTTTAACATCCCAGCCAACAAGCTAGGCCCAGTTTAAATTCCCCCTCCCCCAGCTCGCCTTCCTTGCTTGTGTGTCTCTCTCTCCCTTTGTTAGATTCACACACTCTGCTTTTCCAATTGCTTTAGCCCGAAGCAGTTGACATTTACCCCAGCTAGATAATCGAGGAATAACATTTGCGTTACAGTTTAACATGACCTCTGCCTCTACAGCTCTTTTTAGATTACCTTCCCCCCCAAAAAATGGTTGCTGACACCATAGTGAGGCAGGAGGTGGGAAAAAAAGAAAAGAGAAGCTTATTATTGCAGTGGCACAGTCAATGTCATGAGAAGCTGCTCTGCCCTTTTCAGTTGTGGGTGAGCAACTATTAAGGGAAAGGTATTAAAAGGAGGAACAACTGTGATGCGAGGGACACACAGGTTAAGCTCAAAGCAAAGGTTAATGGATTGACTGTTACCTGTGTATGAGGCTTAATGTTGGTCTATACACAAGAGAATTGCTTCGAGGTTGTATTTTTTTCATGAAACTAAATTAAAGGGCTAATTTATTCCAGCATAAAAGAGTGAGATATTGGTGTTGTTGTTGTTTAATACACAAGAATACATTTTTCATTCAAATTGTTTGCTTTTTATTTCCAGTATAGGGTGCTATTTCCAGTACATTGTGATTGTGAAAAGAAGAGCAAAAATTGGCATTTTTGGCTGAAGACCAATTTAAATTTAAATGGAAGAGTTTTAATGTTGTTCAAGGAAACTAGAAAAAGTTTAGAGTAGTAATTTAATATTTGTATTATATCTCAAATGCAAAAGGTTTTGTTTAAAAAGACTGTATCTGAAATAGAAACAAAAAGAGTGATGTTTTCTGAAGAGCAGAAGATGAGAAAAGCAACTCAGTATTTTCTTCAGATCTCTGTTTTTCAAATTTAGAATGTGTTTCTATATTAAAATAGATGTTAGACATCAGTGTCTGTGAATTCTTAGAAGAGTTCCAAGTGAGGAGATAAGCATGTAGCTGGTCTACAAAGAGTTAATGAAAAGGGGGAAAGGAGCTCCCTGTTTGTAAATTACTCAGTCAAGTTAATGTCTATGCACTAAAAGCAGATTACTTATTTCAGGTTAAAATCAAAACAGGCTGATGTATTCACAATTTTGATTTGTTTACTTTTTCAGTTATGTCATCATGATAATGAAAAAATAATTGGTATATATAATGTTCACATTACTGTTATCAATATAGACAAATTATTATGATAAGAACTTATCATATTGCCTTCTCCCTGTGAGTGAACTTAAATAAAATCTTCTTGTTCATAGAAGAAGCAGTGACAGAAGACAAATGCATTTATAATGAAAGGAAACCAACTAGAATAAGGTTTAGGCCATCTGTAGATTTTGAACTTTGTAGAGGCTGTTTCATCATGATCAATTTCTTTATCTAGAGGTTTTCTTAAACACCACCTTCCACTTGATTAAATTGTGTTTTCAGGGAAAAACTGAACACATAATATCAGCATGAACACTAGAAGCAGACAAAAGAGGCAAATCAGTCAAATATTCACAAACTGTCACTAAAACTTACATTATTTTCCTGCTTGCTTGTAATTCTGGGAGGGAGAATTACTGAAAGAAATATTTAACAGAAATAAAAATCAAGAGTAATTAATAATATGCTTGTTTATTAGAATATCAGCTTTCAAAAACCTGCCATTTTAGAACTGGCTTATTAATGCCTTCCTTAAAATATGACCTATTAATCTCCTTTCTCACCAATGTTGAATCATTTCCCAATATTAACTTTTTGTGTACTTTGCCCAATTTTATTTTAAATTTCTCAGATGGCTTCCAGCATTTTTCATGGCAGACTACTCCTAAGCTTAATGTATCCTACTGCCCAGAACTTCTTTTCTAATACTCATTCTTTAACCCTGTCTATTATTTCAAATGATTTTTCAGCACAAAGACTGAGTTATATCCTCCCACGCTCTTACCAGCTGCAGTTGGTAAGATTGTGTTATGAGCAATTGCTCACACCAGAAGACTCTAATCCTTATTTATATCCAACATGAGTCTCAATTATCACTTCTCCCTGCTAATTTTTATTATGTATATATGTATTTATTTCTTAAATATTTGGTTATTAAGGACAGAAAACTGCCATATATTCTCAGCTAATACAGTGAAAGTAATGACTGTGCTCTTCTTTTTTTTTTTAAATTCAAGTCAGTGGCATTCGGCCCAGACACAAATAATGCAATATAAAAATCTGTGTAACTATTTCCCTACTGTAAGAGGAAAATGTGATATAATTAATAAAAAATGAATGTCTAAATGTTAAATTTATTTTTGTATTTAAGGAAGATGTTTATGTAATTTGTGACTCTTTCTGTGGCCTTCAGTACTCTAGTGAAGGGAGTTTTCCAAAGAGTTCTTTTGGTATCAGAGCAGTACAGGTTTTGGTGATCCAAATGTCAAACGTTGAAGATAACATAGGATTTATGAAAAGCAGCATGTCATATGGGCACACAGCCTGACTGATGATGCTGATGTGAGGACCAGGCACAATGGAGATATTCCCATACAAGTGAATTATGTGGTTGCCAGGTCATTCTCAATACTGTCTAAACCCAGTAGATGCAATTCCTTCTGGCTATCAAAGGAACAGAGCATGAGAACAAGGGGGATTTATTAATTTATTTATCTATAACCAGCAATTTTCTTTCACTGTGACCAGATGCACTAAGGACCATTTTTGAAGGGTGTTACTACATGATTTTTTATTTGAGTCTTTGCTAAAGTGTGACACCAACTAGAACAAATTTAAAAGTTAAACAGGGAAACAGGAACAAAAGTCTTGACTGATGCAACAGAAGAGGTCCTGCCTTAATAGGATTTAACAGAAGTTTGCTTACATTGGCTGTGAGGAAGCCTGCAATGGCTGAGGACTGCTACATGGACTTCCCTGCTCCTCCAAGGTAGAGCAGAATGGCTGTAATCAAGCAACAACTGTGTTCCTGTGCCAACAAACCTATCCATGTGCTGCCCTGCAGGATTTGCTCAGAGATGGATAGGGGGACGGTGCAAGGAAGGATAGATGGAGCTGAGGTGAGCACAGTGGGAGGGCAAGTGTTGGTGATGCATATTTCACCTTCAGCAGGGGTAGTGCGTATAGCTGGAGTTCAGCAGCAGAGGATACACTGAACAGCAGTAAGAAATTATTAGAAAACTTTACTCTCAGCATGATGTAAGAAGCTGATTGTACTCAGATGACTTCAGTTGAACAGTCTTCTTGTTACATCTTTAACAGAATAAGCTCTGCATCACTTTGAGCAGTAATACCCCACTGAATTGTGTAGTGCTAAGAGGAACCCAGTCCCATGTTACCAGAGGAACTGAAGAAAAGTTTGTTTTAAAAGTGCAGGATTTGGCCTTCCTACATTTATACTAATTACCCTGTGAGTTCAAGTCTGTGCATGGGGAAATCATTAGGATGAAGGGCAGGTTTAATGCTCTGCCCTCAGTCCACACATAACCAATATGGATGCTCACCTGCAAAGAATGTCCTCCTCTAAAATCTCCTCAGGCAACCTTCCTTCAATAAAAGGCCTTGCACTGCCAAATCCTGAGCAGATGCCTAAATTTTAACAATGAAGTTTAAAATACTAAAAGAATACAAAAAAATGCATAAGCCATAAAACATTTTTAATTACATTTGGGTACAAGTTACATCATTTGATATCACTCTTTTTCCATCTCCAAGCTTTGTTTATTTATTTATGACTGCATTTATTTTAAAAGCTATAAATGGGGAAATGAAGTTGAGCTAGTGTCTTAGAAACCATAAGGAAAATATATTGGGAAATTTGCTATTTAGCTGACCACTATTAGTATATGAATTACTGCCAGACAGAATGAGGATGAAAATATTTTTTTTCCGTTTTTGTTTGCAGATGAGTATTGTAATGGTTGGTTTAGTTTTTAGTTTAACAGCACATGGAGTCTGTATCTTTCTGCTGGATACATTTATTTCAAGGTACTTAGAAGCTGACTTTTATGAGATTATTTAGTCAGTGATTATTTTTGTTGAGAAATGTGTCCTTTATCCCTCTCATTCATCCACTGCTAAGATATTTCTGTTTGTCAGAATGCCTCCATTTCTGATAAATGACTGAAGACTGACTGCTACACTTTATTAAAAAGTAATAACAATTTTTGTACGCACCCTTCACATTGTAAGGGGGGGACCATGAATCAAAGGACACTGCCTGTCTGGGCCTGATAAATGCATCGTTTACCAGCTGAGGAGTTATTTAGGACTGGCTATTAATTTAAATCACATTTATCTTCCCTGAATGGGGGGAGGTTGCTGTGATAGGACTGCGAATGACCAATAGTGCAGCTAAGTGCACATTATTTATTACTACCGCCTGCAAAGCACTGCACAATATGTTAAAAAACCCCAGTGCCAATTACCATGGTTAATCTAGTCAGGGCAGTAACAGATTTCTTTCTAACACAAGCCAATTTCTACACTTGTACTTTTGAATCTCTAGAAAGTCAGTGTTTGCTTAAAATTCCCGTTGATTTAAAACAGTTTATTTTTCCTCCCTTAAACCTTTGTAGGAAATCTTCAGTTTTTTCTTCATTTTAAGGGGAAATAAAAAGAAACACCACTTTTTTTAGACATTTAAAAATAGACATTTCTGGAGTGCAATAAAGTCATGTAAACCTTGTCTTCTTGGAGATTTCTGAGTTTTGTTCCAAGGCCTCTGAACAAGGAGAAGTTTTGCTGAGGCTTAGGGAACAATCATGCCGAGCTATTCTGGGCCACTGGAATCTAGCCTGCTCAGAAAATGTTACACATAGAATTAAAGTAATTCTGATGAAAACCATCATACACAGGGCTTTGTAAAGCCCAGGGTATAAATTCTGTAGGATATAGTCATCTCTGCCTCATTGCTGTGGGCTAAGGTAGTGGTTGTCAAGGCAGGTGCCTCTGAAATTTTTAAGTGTAGCTGAAATAAATGGCTATTGAAGAAAGGCTACTAAGATGCCCCAAGTGCATCTGCAGTGGTGGATGATTGCTTTCTGAGAACTCACTGAGGACAAGAAGCTCTTGAGTTGGACAGTGTGGTCTCCATTGTGGCTCACATTCCAAGTAATCAATAGAGAATAGAAGCACAGTAAGGCAGATATAGACACGTGAAGAAATGAAGGAACAGCAGACATTGAAACCATAGTTCTCCTCCTTACCTGCAAGAAAATATCTGTGAGAAAGATAACAATAAAACATTGCTTTAGTTATCTGCAATCGTTTTTATTCTGACTCACTCTACACTAGAGTCCCTTCTGGCATTCAGCAGGAATGTTGTTTTTCCTTAATGCTAGCTGGTCATCCATTTCCAAAAAAACCCCTATTGTTTTCCACTGCTTATGAAAATCTTACTAACAAACAGATTTCCATGGAACTGCATTCAAAAACCAGCTCTGTGTTAGCAGTGGTAGTTGGTACATCTACAGAGCTGTCCCCCATACTCTGATAAGTTTATCATTGCTACTGCCTTGTATGTCAACAATCCTATAACTGGGAGAACAGTGAAGTAATGATTACCAATGTCCAATACTATCCAGTGTTATGCATGAGTAATTCTGCTTTTGCATGCTTGTTGCATGAGCTCCCAGTAGTAATCAAGCCTTTATCACTAAAAGCAAAGTACAAGTACTGAACACCATGTTGGGAAAAATTGTTGGGTTTCCCATCCCGTTAGTCTGAGAAATAAACAAGATATTTCTATGCAATTAGCCCTAAAATAAATAAGCAGAAATCTGAATTCCAGGTCCCTGGAATTCTGAAGCATTTAAAGTAGATATAAGACCTTTACAATTTTTTTAAACAGAGACAGCAATTAACTGAATAACTAACTGGAGGTTATACTGACTTTTCTATCAAGAATTTTTTTAACACAAGATGATGTTTATTTTTCACCCTTTGGGCTATATCTGATGTTCTTATTCAGCCACGTAACAGGAACTAATCCAGGACATTTCATCACAAAGAAGATCTTCATATTTGTCTCCTCACTTCTTAAAGTCTGTGCAATTCTGGGAATCTCTTTTCCTTACTAGTATAAATCTCCTGTTTTACCTCAGAGGATTTGTGGCATAGCTTTGGAATCTAGGGCTGGAAGGGAATGTGGGAACGAAGTCCAATTCCATGCTCTTGCAAGCAACCATATCATATAATCTTTTTACACTTATCAAACTCCACCTTAAAAACAATTAGTTTCTTGTTCCTCAGCCCCTACACCCTTACCATGCTTGGGAAGCTCTTCCAGGGAATGATTGCTCTGCTAGATAAGATCCCTTTTTCCAATTTCCAGCATAACCGTACCTTCTATTTTTTTTTAGTGCCAAAGAGGGCATTGAGCTTAAATATTTCTCCTCTACCTCTTGTGTTTATTTTTATATGTATTTATAAGCAACAGTTAAATCTTCTTTAGGGTCTGGTTTGTTAGTCTAAGCATGCCAAATTACTTTGGTGCCTTTTTGATATTTATGTACCAACAGTATTGTTTCCAGTAATAGTTCATCTTTCTTTTAATAGGTACGTGATCCTCAAGATTAGGTTTTATTAGGGTATTGCATGGTGATACTAATGCTTTCTTATCCTCTCTGGAAATACCTCCATGCTGTACTTCAGAAACATATTTGCCTTTTTTTCACAGCTACAGCATATTGGCAGCTCACAGTCATACTGTGATCAGCTAGAGAGTTTAGGTCACTCTCTTCTTGGTGATTTCTGACAGATGAGCTCAGAGTTTATAGCAGAGTATTTGTGTTATCAGTCCCTGAGCGACTGACCTTGTACTTTGTGCTATTGAATTTCATCTTACTTCTATTCCTGTCGATCTCAAGGCTATCTGATTCTTCCACTGCGATATCCCGATCCTCCTCCCTACAGAAGATGTGTCCTGGCACTGGTGTTATCAATGCTTCCATGCACAAGTCAGATCCCTAATAAAATACAATCACTGTCTTACTGAAATGTCTCAAATTGGACCACACTCCAGACTAATAGCCTCCTTTTTACACACCCTAGTCACAACTCTCTTCAGTGAAATGTTTACCCACATTATATCTATCTCCTCTGAAAATCTCTGGCTGCTCCAGATTTACCAGTTTTACTGGTCTTCTTATTTGCACCACGGTTTTGATGTTTGGTATCTGAATATCTTCCATTTATATGATGCTAGGGATGCAAGGGTGAATTCTTGTGTTCTTTTGTAGCTGCTCCTTGACAATGGATTTTCAAATCACTCTCTTACAGTAGTGCCTCAGATAGCTCTCTCTATAAATATGAATATGGACCTTTATGAAACTGTGCTGGGAGGAGAGAGAAGCAATGGAACAGACTGTTTGATGGGACTCCAGCTTTGGATCATCTGTGAAACAGCAATGAAAAAGAACCCAGGCATTGAAGTGAAGTTGAACGAAGTCCATCACTTAAACATGTGGCAAAAAAAAAAAAAGAATGCATTACTTTCAAATGTTAAGCTATCAGGCATACCAATATGCCAAGCCCCTGTCAAAAGCACATAATAGAATGAATATTTTTAGATCAAAAGCTGCTATCATTTCATATAGTTTTTCATAACCTGGAGTTGTACAGACTGAATATTCAGGGCAGAAGATTTGCCCTGAAGACTTTGCATGTCAATCATTTGTAGTGCAAAGAATGGGTCATATCCACACTGGGTCACATTTTGCTTCACTTACTATAAATTCCCCAACCTAATATTTAAGCTGTGTTATACAAAAAAAATATTTTTGATCATATTTCTGCCATGTAATGACTCTAAGCATTATGTTTTCCACATAGACTATAGAATAAAGTCCTTGACCCGGTTAATCCTCAGGCTCTGGTCTGTCTCTGAGTTAAAGATACACAGACACCTCCGGAGCTTAACACAGAAGATCACACTACTTGTTCTATTGCTTCAATTCTTTCCTTTTTTCCAAGAACCATTTGTAGGAGCTCAGTCTGTGCTACTTCCTCTGCTTACACTGCAGGTATTCAAAAGACAGTCAGTCTTAATTATCCCATCCCCCTTCACACATCCCCACACCCAATTAATTATGTTCAGTGATGTATGAAGCTGAGTTTACATTAATGTAATTTTTTAATGCATTAAAGTGGTGCACGTCTCAAGCATTTTATAAATAAATGTCACTAAGTTATAAATACTTGTGCCACCCTGGGGATCACAGACTGTGAAGGGGAAAGGGCAACAGGGGTGCAATCCTCTCTCTTCCCACTCCCATTTGTAGCTCCTGGGGATGCTCAAAGAGATTAAAACTTGCTCTTGCCAAATCCCAGGACATGCAGCTATTACTTACTGTGCACAGTGCAATATAGTTTAGGCTCAGAAAAGAGCAGCCTATGAACTTAGTCTTTGATGCCACTCTAAGAAAAATTGAGGTTTTCTCTAAATAAGGAAAGGAAAAAGGTTCAGGTACATGAGAATCCAAGTTTCTCCATCAGATCATATTCCTGATGCCTTTTCTGGCTGTCTGGCTTAGTTTTGAGCCTGACTTGTGCATGTATGGGGAAAGTCAACAAGATACATCACTATGCAAATGTTCTTCAGGACTTCATCCCTTTTGTTGTCATTGCTGCTAAAATTCTAAGAATTCTGATTAATTTTTATTTCATTTATTACTATGAAACCATACCTTTCTGCAGCAGAAAATTATCACACTTCAGTACAGAGTCTAGCACATTTATATAACAGCCATCAATTCTTCTCCAAATCAGGAACTAAGTATATAAGGGGCAAAACAAAATTTTGTTTTGAATATATTGCACTAAAAGGGGAAAAAAAAAGTTTCCGTTCCCAGATATGGGATGTGGATATAGAATGAATATTATATATCTGTGATAAAGACAAGTGATTTTGGCCTTTTTACAAAATGTGACCAATGATTAATTTTTTTTCCCCCCTCTACAACCTTTGTTTTTTTAGCAAGCAAAAGAAAGCCTTTTGTTTTTAACTCAAGCTCAAGGTGAAGATTCTGTACAGGTAATTGTATGAGAATTTTAGGAGTTTTGGTTTTACCATTGCCTACAGTCCTTTTCTCCTGCTGTGCTTCCTGTGAGATGGTCTGCAAATATGCAGCTTCATTGTTCTTTTTGGGCTATGTTTGCAGACTATTTCTAACCTGCATCAATGCAATCCAAATAATCCTCAGAAGTTGCTTCATTATTTATTAGAAAAAGCAATCTGGCATGCGGTGTGTTATTGACAGCTGGAATCCAATACTCAAAGGTCACCAAAACAAATACCAGAAAGAAAAGGTGTTAAGGCAAATAAAAATACACCTTTTTAATTTTGACTGAATTGATTAAATAACAATTGAGTGGTGTCACAGGTCATAAGGCTTTGAGACATAAGGTCAGCTTAATAGAAAAGAGCCTGGGGCCATGTCACAGGGTATGCTCTGAGGCCTAGGACTGAGGCCATATCATTGTGCTCGCTCCTGCCCTTACCCCATGTAGTCTGAAATGAAGAAACGCCTAAACAGAATAGAGAACAGTCTAAATAGACTAGTGCTTATCGCTGAGGGCTACCCCCTGAGTCAATGCTGTTTAGAACTGATTGCTTTATTTGAACTGAGAGTAGCAGGCATCTCTCAGTAAATGTTTTATAAAATTCAATAGGTTGAAAAAAAAAGCAAAACAAACCAAACAACTAAGAAGCAAACCAAGAAAAAACCTTTCTATACAAGCAGTATTCTATAACATATGTACCTCTCTTTACAGTCCCACAGTTCAGCCCAGTCATTTTAGAACTGACATCAAATAAGTGAAGGAGAAAATGAAACATTAAAATCAAAAGATATTTCTATGTGATTTTGAGAAGAATTAACCTTAGAGTGGTTTAGACACATTAACATTAATTAAACCTACATAGTTTGTTTAGAGCTTGCTTTTTGCATATTAAATTATTTTGTTGGTAAATATAGCTAGGCCAGGGAATCTATTGCCATAGAAATTCGTACCTTCAGATGCTGTGACTGATCTTTTTAAAAGAGCTTAATAATTTTACATTTAATAACACAAATAAAAAATCTTGGTCTGTCTCTAGTTCAAGGAGTGACTTAAACCTATGTCCCATCAAAGCATAAGAAATTAACTACATTAACTTCAGCAGGTTAACTGGAGAACAGCATGTAGGAAATTCAGTATAGGAAAGTAAAAAGTTATCTAGATTATTTTACACTTTCATGACTATCCTCTGGCTGCAGCAGAGACTAAGGCATTTCTCCCACTCCTGTGGCTGAATCTTCTAGCACTCTGCTCTCCAACTTTCCGCGTGTCATTCCCACCTTGGAATGGTAAGGTAAACAGTTGTTACTGAATTATATAACAATATCTCCCCATGGAAGAGAGCTGGTCTGGAAAGACTGTCTTTTTTTTTATGGACGTGTACAGTCTATTTCAGTTCACTGGTACTCCAGCATCCTTTTGAAAATGAGCTCCTGTAATACCCTGTAATTGCCAGACTTCCCATGGCAATGGAGTTGCTAAATTTTGTCCTGGTTTCAGGCCTGATCATGCTCCTATTTAATGAATTGCTAAACTTCTCTTGATTCTCAGGATAATGATTCTGATTTTCACTTTTTATTTATTACTTAAATTTTAATTTTGCACACTAACATATTGACTCACTACATAACTCAAGTACAAGAAAGTTCTAGAACTACATATTTTTTTAATTTTTAAAATTGGTCATAATCTATGAGACATGCAAGAAGATTTACCAAAAAAACTGAAATTTTAGTCTAGTTATTCAACTATTAATGAGTTATGATTTTCAAATGTAAGCAAATATTTAAGGAAATAAGGTATGGGATCAATTATATGACAATAGTCAGTGTCTCATATGACTTCAAGGTGGAAAGAATGTTTTTTACCACTGAGAGTCTGATATTACTTTTAACATATTTTCTACTTAACAGCAATTTTAATTGCCTGGAGTTAGAAAAAAATCGCTTTTGTTTCAAGATTTCTAGTTTACCTATTTCCTGTGCTTATTGTCCTGGAAGAGTTTGTTTCCTTTTCAATCAGTTTATTTTAAGAAATAATCAATGGCTCCAAAATATAGTGCTATAAAATAAAATTATACAAACTGTGAAGTTCAGGACCTCCTCTGTCTACAAACTTCAAAAGCTAGGACTTTAATTCACACACATCTTTATCAGCAGTGGTAAAGTTCATAAATCACTCAATGATATGGACAATGTTTAGTACTCTTAGGAAAGGAGTTTGAACAGTATCAACTATAGAAACTGTAAAGAAAAAAAGACGTATTTTATTAAAAAAAGTCTTTTTATGTGCACAGAAGAATCTGTGCCTGCAGTTTTCAAGTACCTGGACATGGACAAAATGAAATCTAGCACCTATAATTGATAGAAACAAAATAATATTTATGAAAAGTCATTTTTGGAGACTTTTTCTTTCTGTGGAAATTACTTCATCATTCTGTATGCTGCTATAGTTAGTGTTGTGATTTGTGCTCATAGAAGAAAGTCAGACTGCAGCCCTTTAAAAAAATCTTTCAGACTGATGATGTATTATCTACTATGGTGGGTGGAAAATGGCAATGGAATAAAATGCATATCAGTGTGCAGAAACAATGCACAAGTGCTTGATGGCTGGAGTGTTCCATCCTGTGTCCTTGGACAAGGTCCTCCTGGGCAGCTCCTGTGCTCTCCACCAAACCCCAAGCCCAGGGAAGAGTCAAAGAATTATGAAGTGCTGGCTCAAGAACAGCCTGAAGACCTCTGATCATTCACTCAACAGTGTTAATGTGAATGCTACTAGTTCACAAAAAATGCTGCATTTTCAATGCCCTGGTGCTTTGCAGGTTTGTATAATGATCTTCATCTCTTTGTAACTCACAACAGGACTTGTTGGGAATCTAGACAAAGAACAGACAACCTAATGTCCAATCTAATATCTGTACTTTCAAATCTTTCTCTTTTGAGGATGAACTGAAACATATGACCATGGAGGCTATGTCCCCACTGCCCCACCTTTACTTTCACTGCTCTTGGTGGTGCATCTGCAGGTTTTTTTGGATTAAGGCAGAACATTTCTGACCTACTTTCTCCCCTGCCTTGGAGTCCACTGTGAAGGATGGGGAAATATAAGTGTTGTAGATAATTTGTTATAATCCTGCAACACCTCTTGTATGCTTGCAGCCTTGGATTAGATTCTTGTATTAAACACCTGAGTTTTAAAGAATTTGAGCACCTAATAGTTTGGGTTTTTGTATGTGTGGGCAACAGGTTGTTGCACTTCTGGCATTGCCCAGTTTTTTAGGGTAGTTTTAAATGGTTTTGATAGAGGATCAGCTTCAAAAAACTGGTCATCATTACAGCATGTCCACATTAGGCATCTTCAAAAGCATTTGCTTAAATCAGGATTCATGAACTGAACTTCAGTCTCCTTGGTTTGCTTATTTACATTTATTAACTGCATTGTTTAACCTCTTGACTCTTTCTTAGCAATGTATTTCAAATTACACCTTTTATCTGATTTTGCATTAAGCTAGAAAGTCTGTATAATGGTAAGCATTTATGCTGAAACACTGGCATAAATATTCTTAATTTTGCCCCTTCTGGGTCATATTCTCCATTCCTATTTTAAAATCTATATTAGTTCATGTTCTTGTATCTTATCTGGAATTCTTCAATTCTACTTCATAGATTAAATAAAATTGGATAAATTCTCTGAGGTTTCATTCAGTCTTTCTTCTCAGCAAATTAATCCAGGACATAATGTCCTGTGAGTGGATAGAGGGTTAGTCAGTGTTTGTGTAACCTTTTCCTGAACTTTCATAAGTTTTCCAATTAACTGGGGTAACTGCAAAAATCCACACATTTTGTGGTGTACAGTGTTTCCCTTTTCACAAAGTTGCTTTAAGCAGCCACCCATATTTCTAAAGACTCTTACTAAAATGTGGAAGTTTAAATCATTGTTCAGTATGTATAGGAAGCACTAGCTGAGATGGATTTCAGTGGCTACTCTTACCTGGCGGCTTACAAATTAACTTCCTGTTAGCTTATGACAAGTAAAAAGAAACAAATTTTTTTCTCAGTGAAGAAAAACGGTCTTGTTATGCAGAGAATTTTATAAAAGCTTCTTTTCCACACTCCATGCACTGAGAGATGGTGTTGTGCAGCCTGAGAAGCTGGCATTTGAAGGAGATGTAGGGGAGGTGTGCAGCATTCTGTTGAACTGTTCTGATAAACAGTCTTCACAGCCCATGTCTGTGGCTGACACTGTAGGCTAGTGAAAAAGTGTAAATTGTGGTGGAGTGGTCCAGAAGCACAGTCCATCCTAATGGATAGACTGACATTAATATCTTGGTCAGAGAATGGTATAACTGCCCAGGACTGAACTTAGCCCATCTCCTAAGAGGTGAAAATAGATTGATATCTGCAAGTTAGAGATGAAGCTGATACAAAGAACTGATAGATTACTTCAGATCTCTGGGGAAAACAAGCATACTTGTCAAAAAATGTCATACTTAAGAGCAAGCCAATGTATGCAAAATTCTGTAATTCCAAACCCTTGTCATTAAGAATTTCAAGTAGCAGGCCTCCAGGAAAGAGGGTTGAGTATCATCTTTATCACAGAGAAATATGTGAAAGACACAAAATTGGCCCTATAAATTTCAATGCCTTGGATTCCTATTATCATATGAGTAAAATAATAATACCATAAAAATTCGAGTAAGTATTAAAAAATGCTAGTTATATTGTTTTGGCAGTGACAGAGATTCTGTCTCTTGTCTCTAGCTAGCATAATTTGTCACGCGGCTGCCATGATGCTGTGCAATTTCTTTGATTTATTTGACTTTCTTGTATATGAAAATAATAAACTAAAATCTAAAAGGAACTAAGAAACACCACATAGTTCAGGGGTTGGATAGTCTTAGCTACACTTGATAATATGCTCTGCTAGTTGTTTTCTGGAGAAACAGTACTTACTGGTTTCTTCTCACCTTTGTTACTAATTATGAGGAAACTTCTGACTTCACTATCACTAACTCAACAGTTTTTCACTGTCTTCACTGTATTGCAAAGCTGCCAAAGTGTGCTAAGTAACTGAGATGTCCACCTAGATATGTTTGTAATTTGAATAATTAGAGACATTCCAGTCCTCATAAACATTCACAAAATCAAAAAAACAAAAAACCAAAATGGTGCAATCTTTAACAGGTCTAGTGGAAAGATAGAACACGTTTGAATAAAATATTCTTTATTTGAGAAAAATTCCCAGACCATGACTTCCTTTCGTAGTTCAAATGTCAAGCATCCCTTCCACTGTCGTCAGGGTAGCATGCAGGAACAGAGGGAGACCCTAAACAGAAGTCTTTAATGATGACAAGCCTGGTTGACTCAATGACCCACAACATCTTTTGTTTCCCTTTCTCCCCATGTTGATCTCTCCTGCTGATTCAGATGGGGGAAGCCAACTAGCAGAGCAGTGGCTCATGCATTGTCTAGGGCAAATACTTCCTTCAACTCTGTGCACAGAGTGCAAAAGACCCTTCAATTTCCTCTATACTGTTTTTTGTGGGTTTTTTTGTCTTTTTCTCTGATTGACTAGCTTTATATTGATTGAAAAGTCATTTCCTTTGCCCAGTCTTCTGAGAAACAAAATAAATGTTTTCTATGACCCCAACTCTTAGATTTTTCTTTCCACAGAGCTAAAGAAAAATTTTCCTGTCAATTATATTGAAGGAAAAATTATATTGTTGTTTTGTAGCACTTTTTTTCTCCCTATGTGTCAAAAGGGAGCAAATGATGCATTAAAAGCCTAAAAGCTGAAATAAAGATTAGGTGTAAAGTGCTATTGATCCCTTTACAAAAAGAAGCTAAGACAGATTCCACTCTGCTGTCAGGTTACATTTTCAATAAGTTACCCAGATGCAAGATTTGAAACTTCCACAAAAGAGTCCTTAAAGTGTTGTTGAAAGTATCAAATAAGATTACATCAGACAGGAGAAACAACCATTTAAAAATTTCAGTAGTTCAGCTGAGGTACTGCCAGGATATATCGTCCCAGTGCTTCATGTAGCCCACTGCCTGAATGTTTAAGACTCCAAAATGAAGAGACAAAACTTTAAAAACATCGCTTATTGCATTCTCTGTGTGCCTCTCTCTCTCTCTCTCTCTCTCTCCCCCTTCACACAACTAGATGTATCTTCCTGTCCAGAATCTACATTGTCTTAGACACATAATGTTGTTTTCATAGGATGGTGCAGAAGAAAGCCCTGTTTCTTCATTCCCTAACTTGTTATTCATCCAAAGAACAGTCTGGACATTTTTGAGATTATTACAAGCTATAACACTTCTAATGAGAGAACAAACTACTGCTATAAATCAGCATAGTAGATTTTCTTCCAATTACTTTACAGTCTTGTTCCCGAGAAACCTTTCTGATGTTTGTTTGCTCCAAACAGGAAGATGGACAGCAGCTGAAAAAATATATAACCTGTTAGTAGAAAGTATACGGTCAAATATCATAGTTCTTTGTCTTGTTTTGAGTTTAAAAGTTTATTAGAAAACAGCTACTCAGGTTATTTATACTTTCTGCATCCGTTGATAATTGAGTTTAACACCTAAGTATAAAATACAGACATCTTGACTATCAAACTTTTGATTGTTACTTACAACCAAGCACTAGGGATTGGTAAATCTAAGGAGGAATCAGACAGCTGATTAAATTCTATAAATTAAAAACAATTTTACCATGCTAAGGCAATGAATTTCCTGATTCTCAGTAGGATAACTTTAAAACCTGTACAGTGACAGTTTTTCTTGACAAACAAAAGTAAGAGGACAAATAGAAACAAATACCAAATGAAGACAGGTAACGAACTTTCCTTGTAAACTATCATATCTGGAAATATACTGATTATGGAGAAGGTGAACTCCCCTACTTAAGAAACACTATCAGGAAGCAATTTTTGTGGAGCAGGGGTGTGAAACTCTCATGGTAGCTGCATAAGTTCAACAGAAGTCTAAAGATGACAGATTATTTGGGGTGAACTGCTTTAAACTAACACCAGATGAGGAATAAGACCTCAGAGATGAGTTTTAAATTCAGTTACTGGAATGCAAAAGGGATTTCTAAGTGGCCTGTATAATCATATTAGAAACCCAAGGAAGAGAAAGTACTAATTTCTATTTTAAAAGGTATTCTGTGAGTTTGTGAAACTAGTGAACCCTGGCTTCATACAGATGTGTCCTAAATTCCCTGTGCTTTTCTATTTGGTACCATTGGCCTTTATGTGCTCCCTTTATAACACAGTGCACTCAGGTCATTCCAAGCCACCTATTGGTTGCTGTAAATAAATGTATAATACTCATGGACTGTCTCATCTCTCCTAGCTACTTTTTGGCTTCTGACTAACCAAAAGGCAGAGCTATGTCCTTAGCTAGCTCTTTGATTAGGTCTGTAGTCTAGAGCTCTTCTGCACTGCTGAACAGCAGACTGGATATTCAGCAACAGCTGTAAAAGAAGCAGAAGTGAGCAGTTTGAAAAAAAAAATTCATAGGGCTGGCTAAACAGTGCTCTTTCCATGTTTACTGTAGCCTTAAATGGTGAACAGAACCAATGCTGTGCCGATGTTGTAATGATGTAAAAATAGCCCAAATACTTATTGATCAGAAGCCCTTAGACAATATTTTGGAAGACATATTAGAACAGCTGATATGCATTGTCAGACATAAATTTTTCAAGAGTAGAAATGCATTCTGTTCCAACGTATTCCAATTAAATTGAACCTGAAACATCTCCATTAGGCAGTCCTGTGGTGCAAAAGGAGTAAATCTTTAAAGCAAACAGCTGGAGTCAGGACCAAAAATCCACACTTTATGCATTTTAAGTTTTTATTTTGTTCTATTTCTAGCTAAATTTAATGATACAAATGTCTTTTACCATCTGGAAAATACTTGACGAACTTCCTCACCTTCCTAGTCTAATTTCAGTGAAAAGAATCTAGTACATGTACTTTTAGACTGCTTCATAATGTAAAGCGGAGGAATCTTCTTTAGAATGATTATGATACTTTCTCACTATGAATTAATAAATCATGGACAAATCAGTTCAGTTTGATCATATCTTCAATGATGCAACATTCAGTGATTGCTTACAGCAAAGCCTTTAGCCAGTGCTTTATTGTACTGTGTAATCAGTAGAGGAGACAGAGCAAGAGAATAGGCTGGAGCTTGGTTTTCGCATTGGGATGAGTTGGCAACTTGCCTCCCTTGCATGTAGAAATCAGACTTATATTGCCTGGCTGCTGATAATCTTCCCAAGCATCCCACAACTAATTCCTGCACTGTATTTTCCTGTCTGAGACTCCTTCTTCTGAATTGATTTAGACCACGTGACAACAATGCGTATAAGGCCAAGAAGTGAGACCAGCCAGACATACATTGTGGCAAAGCAGCATATTTATGGATTGGAAAAGTGAGTGATTGGAAAAAAAATGTATTTTTTAGAAACTTTCTAATAGTTTTCAGATCTAAGAAATCTCTTTCTACCAGATGCTGCTTTCATTCATCCTTAAAAATATCTATATTATTACCAATTGTTCCAGTTACATGTTACATTTTAGAAATATTTTTCTCATACCTCTATCACTGAGAGCAGCTTTCATGTGAAACTGAGGGAAACCTGTGAATCTATTCATTTTAACACACTGAAAAGACCTATACAGAGCCTAGTGAAGAGCAGGTGTGAATGAAATTACTTGACTGACCACAAGAATGACCCTCCACTTCCCATAGGCTGGTTAGGGCCAAGATACAGATTGCACTTTTGATGTATAACATGCCAGCAGCTGATATGGAAATCAAGATTGGTGAACAGTCTATGAACCTATGAATGTCTTAGCTGGCATTTGATGCAAAGGGTTGATTCTGCTTATCCTTTGAGCAACTTACTCTTCAGGAGGAGAAGGCTGAGAATATGCTTAGATTATGCAACACAGAAAAAGACAAAGATAAGAAAAGGGACCAAACACTTTCCCAAGGGTGATGCTAAAAACGTATTCTAGGGACAGGAGAAATTATATAGACTTTGCCTCAGCTCAGAAGGCCCCTGAGTTGACTGACAGCAGACCTGGAAGCAAGAACCTGTCTGGCAAGGCCGCAGCAGGTAGAGCAATATTTATTTGGAAACCTTTGCTTTCTGATGAGTATTCTCAATTTTCAAAATGGATCTGGTGCAATTTTTTTTTTTTAATTAAAGGACTGCTTTTGGATTTTTAAAGCCTTTTTGGTCTTTTTAGGGCAATAGTTCTTTCTTTCCACTGCAAACTCTGTAAGAGAGCAACTTGTTGACAATGTTGTCAGAAATGGAGGGCATTGATGGACCATTGCTACTGCTCTGCAGTCAGCTGACTGAACATAAGGAGAAAGTTATTCTGTTGTGGCTGAATGAAATGAAGTAAAGGTAGAAAAAGGTACAAGTAAAAAAATGAAAACACTAGAGGAATCAGCTCTGTGAAAAGTATTGATAATATCAAGGAAAAATAAAAATAGTGAAAGCATTTTCTCTGAGACTTTTCACACTTATGAAGGAAGGGAAGGGGAATGCAAGAAGAAGCAGAGACTGCAGGAGAGTGTAAAAGGAAACCACTGCTCATAGGAGACCTCTATTTTTAGATTTTAAAACACACTGTCAGTGCATTCTGTGGAAAACAAAAAAAAATCTATTAAACATGTTTTTAAAACTGCACTAGAGAAAGTATATACAAAAAAA
>VXBI01013141.1:261725-272504 GCA_013397375.1 Toxostoma redivivum
GATCTGAAGACATTTGCATTTTTTCCCATGTTATTTCCCACATTCTTCTTCAGAGAAATGTTCACAGGGTTCAACCCCTGTAACACCCAGCATTTGTCTGTTCACACTGACCTAATTTTCAGGAGGCTTTAGGATTTCATGTGCATAAGCAATTTATCATGAATACATACACTGGAGTTTGTCATGCATGTACAGAGCACAGTTGCCAAGAAAAAAAAGTTGTTAATGGAAAAGGTGCATCATTAAATCATTAAAGCTTTCTTTCACACAATTCCCTGTAAATCCAAACAATTTAAATACTAATCTGTACTAATGCTTTTACGTGTAAAATAAGTAAGCATGTTTTTATTGCATTTTAGACAGCCAATCCTTCTTTCTTGTCCATATTTTTATTAAGGGCATATAGTTTCACACATTTAGATAGTGTTTCTTCAATTGAGGATTAAAATGCTACATCAAAGCAGAATAGAATATTTTCATCATGTATGTAATGACAATATTTTGCAAGTGTATTAGAAGTAATAATTGCTCATCAAACTAAATAAAATGAAACTTGGAAAAAATGTAGAGCAGTTTTAATAAAGTATTTGAGCTGCAAGGAGAAATATTTAAATTTGTAATCAACACATACAAACAAATCACTCATCAAATTTCCTAATATTGTGGTGCTAAGTAAGCTAATTATCCATTCTAAATGTTATTAAAATAGCTTTTTTTCCTTTGAAGTTAACACATTAGTTTTAATATAACTATCAGACATGAGAAATATAAAAAACACAGACAACAAAACATATGCAGAATACAAAGTACTTGTTCTTTCAGATGTTTGGACTTTGTGCTGAAGACTGTCGGGGCATAAGAGGATGGTATTGTGTAAACAAAACACTGGAAATACAGAGGACACAGAGATCTGTCTTCCTATGAAACATGCTGAATGAAGTTCGAAGATTAAAACTGGGACAAAACATGAAAAGAAATTAACTTCTTTAGAGCAAAAATATCTCTCTCCTAGATTCACTTGGTCTATACTGATGTAAAAATGAGGAGAGTTTTTTGTAAAGCAAATATACTGATACAGTACACACAGATGAAACTATTAAACTAAATAGCATCAAGAATTAAAAGGTTAGATTTTTACAATTATTCACATCATAAGTTATAGTTGAAATTTCAATTCAACAATTTCAACAAACAAAATATTAAATAAAAGAAATAAATCCACCTTAAATTCACCAATTCACCAGAAGCATACAAATATGACACAACTGGATTTGCCTTAGAAAAAATCTACTCAAAGAAACATAACCATTGTGATGAGTAATTATAATTCTGTAAAGTCACTAATGTAATTCTGTAATGTCACTAAAAGTTGACTTTGAATAATTACTTTAATTAATCTTGTTTCTTCAAATGTAAAACACATCACAAATTTCATATATATTATGTATATTTCATGGGAAATGTGAAATGCCAGCATTCTCCTGTCTCCTTATTTGGGACAAAGAGGAACATGAGAGAAGTGTGGCATCTGAAGAAGTTAACACAGGACATTTTCTGTTAAAAACAATCAGAGTATGTTAAAGGGTTTTTTTTGCTGTTGTTGTTGGGGGTTTTTGGGTTTTTTGTTTTATTTTATTTTGTTTTGTTTTTTTAGCAGCATTATCTGCTAATTCCTATAATCAGCATAGGTGCTCACCTATCCAACTGTAACCTTATGTAAGTTAGAAATGGACTTCATTGTTATTTCAATTAAAAAGCAACCAAAGGTACAAATTTTAGAAACTTCACCTAAGTTTGGTATGATTTTACCTCTGGAGATATATGTCTCTTCATCCCTTATATGGACAGATTACAGAAAACCTGATTAGATCAAGTATTTAAATTTTTCTGATTAAACACGACGGACTGGATCAACACAGGGATCAAACTGAGGGCTGTTGTCAATACAGGACACAAAATAATTATCTGTGGAAAATACATGAGATTTTAATCAGTAAGTTCAAGAGCTCTGATAAAGTGCATTTTCTACAAGCTCCCATTTACACCACATTTGGTAACCCCAACACCAACTGCAGTGCCAACTTTAGTAAACCTTACATATTCTTTCTCTAAATTTCACTAAGCTGTCTTGAAGAAGGCATAACAAAAAATTAGCTGAACTTGTCTGCTTTTTCTCTTATGAGCCTTTCACATGAGCCAGTCACTTGTGACTAGCTAGCTTTTGTCATTATAATGAAAATTTTGACCTTCTTTACATCTTCACTTCTTCTTAAAAGGGTTGAGAAAAAAAATAGATGAAATGGAATAGTTCTTTCCTAAAGTTCCCAGTGAAGAGGTGCAATACGTAAAGGCTTCAGACATAAAATGTGCATAAAAGGAAATGAATGGGCAAAGAAGTAATAAAGCCCTTAAGACTTAAGACACAAGCTTAAGTTCACAAACTATGTTTTGCTTAGGAAGGGGAAAATAACCTGAGCTTAAAAAAAAAAAAAGAACAAAAACTGAAAAAAGAACAAAAACCTTCATGAGTACTAAAGTCTCTTTAGGATCATGTAAAAGAAATTGCACTTTGGACCTCCTCCAGTTTACTCATATTCCTACCCAAAATTGAACAGTTGCCCTTGACCACATATACCTGTTCCTGAGGATATTGCATCTGTTTTTTGGAAATGTTTTAACCAAAGCATGAAGAAAAATGCTGTGTAAATAAAAAATATTGCAAATATCTCAGCATTTCTGATTTGAATTTTCTCACAGCCTTTTTAAACTGTCAAAAGGCTTGATTTTCTTTTTCTCAGGTCTGTATTTTATTTTGTGAGAAGCATTACGAAAAATATTTTTACTGGAATTTCCATTGGATAGTAGAGCTGTCTTTCAAGCTGTCTCTTAATGACAAGATTGAATACATCCTGCTAAAGTTAAAATAGGTGTCTGGTCTTTTAACATGTTAGTTCACAGCATCAGTTTTTTAAATCTGGATATGTTTGCTAAGGTCATGATAGCAGTAACAATTTATACTAAATAAGGATAATCCCTGCCATTTGACAAAATAAGACCATCTTTGCCCACTCAATTCATTTCAGATTTCATAATATTATATCAAACTTCCTAATGCTTTGTTTCCATATAAATCTATGATTGATTTATACAAATTTGATCAGTAAGTAAGATCTTGCTTTTTATACCTGTGACTTCATAAAACTTCCTGTAGGAATTTAACTGGATAAATGAGAAATAATCTTTTTTTTGTAACTGCTTTGCAACTTTTACTATTCAAGTGCTTTGTTGGCAAGGAGTTAAACATAATTGTGCTGAAACTGAAGCATATAAATTAAATAAGAAATAAATTTGCATTGAAAGTTCATTTTGGTTTCTTTACTGTCTAGCTGACACTGTTTATATCCCACAGATACAGCATATGGAGAATAATGTCTCAGGATCATTCAAGGATTTGTCATGATCTGAGCTGGGGCTTCAAAACTTAAGTCTTTAGCTGGACTGATGTGAGGAACTCAGACTCCTGGAGGAGTTCAGTATGTCTATGGATTTTGAGGCATATACCAAGCATACAAGAACTTTAAAACCACTATATTTAGTGAATGCCTTACATATAGCTTCTGAGGTGCAAATTGTAAGCATCTGTAGGCAATACATTCACTTTTAATAGCCAGAGAAGTCGTAAAATAATATTGCCACCAAAAATAATTGTATTTATATGTTTCTATAACCTCTACATCATGGTTAAGATACAGTTACGGCTGAGGGCTAACTCCACCACTGACCTTTTATGACATTCTGTAAAGCTCACTGTCAGCACTACAAGCTGCAAAGTAATGGAAACAAAACCCAAAACAATTCCCAAACTGAGATCGGTTTCTAACCACATGTAAGCTCAGCCATGTTACATAATAAAGTGTTCCAGCATGTATTTTGCATCTGGAGTTATTTCCCATCATTCCCTATATAACCTTTCTAGTGTGTAAAGTAGTCATACTTAAGAGGATGTTTGTTCCTTTTTGGTTTAGAATTGATACTTTGTGGATGGAAACAGGCAGAGGCAATTTAATTGTCCCTCAAAATAATTTTGTCACTCAAGTTATATGGGTACTGAATAAAACAGAATTCTCTCATTTTCGTGTATATCACCTATGCTCTGAGAGGGTAAGGCATGAATGCAGGTTTGTTCCATCCATTTAAGTCACATTTTACCTAGTTCAATCAAACACAGTAAATTAATATTTTCACTTGGAGTAAACATAGTTGAAACATTTTTTTCAATGTGTCTACACTCAAAATTTTACTTTCTAAATGCTGTACAAACAGCTATGCTGACTTTACATTCATTTAAATATAGTTCTATGAAAACTGTAAAAAAGATTTTCAGAAATTATATATTTTTAAAATGCACATTCAATGCAAAATTTATTTAAACTAAAATTTTTAAATTTTATGATGATCAATTACACAGGGTTGAACCTTTCTCCACAGAAGGCAAGGTAGTATCTTGCAGGAGTTGCCACATGAGAAACACTGGAGAGTAGCCAAGCTGTACCAGCCTGGTTCAATGGGCTGTACCTGTATGAATCAGCCTTTAAATGGTGGAGTGCTGATGGAGTCTGGTGAGCTGAGGCTAAATTTCAGGGGGAGTTCAAGGTTGGATTTATTAATATACTGATTTTCCCACAACTTCACTTTGATCACTGACTTAAACTGATGTTGTTGGAGTGAAGAAACATATGCTAAAGAAGGACTTGTCATGCAGGACATCTATAATTAAAGAAGATCTTCAATGAAAGCATTTCACAACACCTCCATTAAGCTTTGTCATACTGCAAAAAGAACATGAGCCTCTGTGTAAAGAAAAGTTAAACAATTGTCAGCTGAAAGCAGATGAGGATTTTATTGAATACCTGTATTACTAATGCATGAAGAGGTACCCATGCAGAGCACAACAGATACAATCATTGCTTTTAATCATTGTGCAATTTTTATTACTGGTGGAACCACTAAACAAAAAGAAGAGGTTGGATTTCCGTTACTGGTAGCCACAGTTTTATTTCAGGAGAAATCAGTGGCCAAGGTCACCAAGTTCTCACTGATTCTAGTGCCAGGATCACCTCTACATGATGAGACAGGACTTTTTTGAAGACAGCACAGTTCAGGAATGCAAACCCCACTATCCAGGGTCACATAAAGGGTTAAGTATGGATAACCATTGCCAAATCTTTCCACTGAGAAAGAATAAAATTCTTTTACCAGGTAGTAAAAAGAAAAAAAATTAGCATGCACACATATAATGTTTAAAGGAAAGTATAAAAACAAAGAAAGAAATATACATTAATTACATTACTGTAATTTCTATAATCATATGAAGTTTAGACTAAGGCCACAGTGATTGTACTTTGAGCCATGGTGCAAATATCCAGAATACTGGAAAGCAGTTTTTGAAGTTTCTGTTCAGCTAGGGAAGAGACAATGCTGGGCAGCTGTCCTGGAAGAAACTACTTTTATAAATCATGCTTCAGCTGTAAAGTTGTACTTTCATTTTTTTAAAATGTCAGTATTAAAATATTGGGTGGTGGGTGACAGATAGAAAGTGATGTAAATATGAAATTTCTTTAATGCTCACTGTAAAATTGGTTTAATATTTTAATTTTATTAATTCTCAGTGCAAATTTTTTTCATTTTATTTTTAGGTGAGGATCCACACTGTTGCAAGTACTACTGACGCCATTACCTGCAAGGATAGCCATGACCAACTGAGGAATATACTGAGTATGGATAGTGGAGATTCCCACTTTGAGAACTTTGCTTTTCAGTTCTCATTTGTTTCTTTCACTATTCTACTAAGCTTACAAAAGAATTTTTTTAAACATTAGATTCAAGTGTAATCCAGAACCTCATTCTGCAGATGCTGTCTGGTCAGAGGCTCTTTCATGAACAGATGAAGAGTTCACAGGTCTTTGTTGAAGGTAGTGTTAAAACTGTTCCTTACACCCTTGGGTGTAAGAAGGGAGAACTGAGTGTTTTGTCTCCTTTATCCTTGCACCTGGAAGACAGAGGTCAGAGTATAGAAAACAGACTAATATCGAGATAAAATTGTTTTTTCATCCATTCATCCTTCTGAGCCAACAGCAATGCAAAAGGCAGGAAACATACTTTCATTTATTCCTGGTTTTAATCTCTTCTGTGGTTTTCTTATTAGCTCTTTTCCCCTGTCTACTGCTGTTTCATTTACAGGTTTTCTCAAGTTCCCTTATTCTCAAAGGGAAATCCACCTGGTTTTCATTTGATATTCTCAAGTCCTGTGGTGTCAATAAAGCTCATCTACTCCCATCCATACTACTTTGGATTTATATATGAAGCGTTGCAAAACTCAGGCCTGTGTCATGGAAAAAAGAAACCTGTTTTAAAACGTGGTATCACATATTTGAATTTAATATTGTGAAAAGTCAACATGAAGCAAAATCACAGAGATGCTAAGTGTTTCAGCTTTCCCAGGGAACAAAAATATGAACATTAAAAATGTATATTTCTCTTTTGTTTTCAAGTATCATCAAAAAGAAGCCATTCAAAAGGCCAATGATCAAGCATGAACAAAGGCAAAGAAAAAGGTAAAACATAAAATTCACTGAAAACACATAGACAGTGAAAACATTAAGCTTTTTCTTCACATATGGGGATTTGTAAAACCAAGAATAAGTGTTACAAGACTTAAAAGGTGTCCTGAATCAATTCAGAAGTTTGCCAGTTTGAGCTTAAGCCAAATGACTACCCAATGAAGAGTAACAGATGCACCTGACATAGCATTCCAGTTCAAGGACATAGCAGAAATATCACTCTAGTTCTCCCCAGTGACAGAAAAAACTATTGATTGCACATTTACAGCTCAAATGTGCTTTTTTTCCCCCCTCCTTTCTAGAGTAACAAAAGAATTCTAAGTGTATGAAGAGTTTGTGGGTTTGGCTTCAATTCAAGGCCAAACAAAGGGCTCAGACTTTCATCACGGACCACAGAAGAATTTACAAGTTCTCTGCTCAGATTTGTGAAAACTTGTTGATCTTTCAAGCTAATAAGCACTTTCAACAGCAGGAGCACACAATAGCACAAAATTCCTTTTGTTTTCTGATGGAAAGGCTTAAAGGTACCAAAATCCATCTGAGAAAAAGTTAGCTGATAACTTGAATTCAGGTATGTCTTGTGCATAATACACGGAGAACCTGAATCACTGATAATTGATCTACTAAACCAAGTTACTGAAGAGAGTCAAGTAATTTGGATAACCCAGAGGCATATATTGTTTCTCTAGGCAGCAAGTAGAAAAACAAAAAAAGGAGGGGAAAAGCCCAAACAGTTCACATTTTTTTAACTTCATTTCATTAGCTGAAATGAATAAATATTTTGTTGAGCATGTGAAGAAAATTTATTATTTTTTTGTATGTAGCATGAAAATATAAATAAATATACAAGCCCCACAATAGCTAATTAATTTAAAATGGCACTTTAAAAATTTTATTATTATTCTCATTATTTTCAGGTGTTTACCTAGTCTTTTCTGCTGTTAGGTAAACTTTAAAAGAAAACCTGTATGGTAACTAGTTTCCCCTTTTTAATGTCTATTTTTATTTTCATGGTAGAAAAGTGGTCTTCACACACAAAGACATATTTCTCTTCCTTTCTCTCTCTTCCACTTCATTTTTCCCAAAAATGGAAAAAATTAAGGAGGAGCTGCAAAAACTTCAATGTGCGCACAACTTCTAATTCATGGGTAATATTTTGTGATTTATGTTTTCAGTTTCTATGACTGATGATAATACAAAGGTTATATAGTTTTTTAAGTAAAAATCTCAAGAGAGGCAAATATCTGTCAAGTGGCCTCGCTAAGAGACAAGAAACTCAGCAGAGAGAACAACTGAAGAAGAGGAGCTGGCTTTTAACACAGGAACTGAGTTAAAAAAAGATGAAAATAGGATGCCAAAGGCAAGTGGAAAGAGTTGGATATGAGTGTCACTTCATTTCCTTGGACTGGAGCTGGAGCTCAAGTAAGAGAGGGAGACTCTGGAAGCAGTACAGCACAACAGGATCGTGCCTGTAGAGCTCCTCAAGAGACAGTGTCCACGCCCATCCTGGGGGAGTTCACTTTGGGATACCTCTAATTTGTTGCCGTCAGCTGAACCCCCATCAGCAGATGGAGGGTATTTGGATTTTTTTTTTCACTTTGAGATGGTCATGAGTTCTGAATCAACAAGTGTTAAGTGGGGAGAACTGGGAAATTTTCTTCAAAATCACTATGCTGGTTAAAACTAAAATCTCAAGAAGCTCCTAGCTGAACTTCTTCAGGATTGAGTGGTTGTCTCCTATTCAGGATACAGAGGTCCTGGTACTAAAATTATATTAGTCTTCTCTATTTCCAGTTTAATATTAAGCATAAAATTTACATTTTCTTTTCCCTTTTCCTTCCCAAAGTAGTTTGACTGTTATAGTGCACTTCAGATGTGAACAAACTGCAGTTAGAGAGTTAGGCAGTTCAGAGAACTGTGTAAGTGGTGATGCTTCAAACGTCAAAGACCTTTTTTACTTCTACAATGATTTTTAATTTGTATCTTTCTCTGATCTCAGTGAACCAATATGTAATGAGATGACTCTGATTTCTCTAACACCCCCAAAATTTTATCATTTGTTCAAATATTTTAATGTCTCTCATGATGTAAGTAAAATTCTTTATCTTTTGTATGCTAAAATGTTGATGAAAACACGCAAGAAAAGTGCTATGTATACAATGCTGTATGGGAAGGATGTTTCAAATTTAGTCTCTTTAAGAATTGATGCTGTATTCAAAGTCAAACTAGACTAAAACTTACTGTTATTGAGGCTGTTGAAGCTGTCTATTCTCTGAATACAATTTCAGATGAGCAGAGACCATTTTATGGGGGTTCTTCCAGAATGGAAATAAAGAATATCACATTATGGGTCAAGCATGCTTTTGAAATCGTTGTTTATAGCTTTAGTACAACAGTTATAGAAACACTGGAAATACAGTAACAAAGAGATAAACAGGACAGCTATAAAAGGTTTGCAAGCTATTGAAGGTAGATAAACCGACTAAAATGATAAGTGACAAATTATTTTTGGGATATTCTTGTTCCTTTTAGTTCATTCCTTGTTAAATATACTACATCATCAATTCTCTCTCTGCTAATCTTCACAGTGTTGCTAAAGTTCTGTGGGAGAACAGGTTCACCTGGCCATCCCAGGCAGACTTAGATTATTTAATGTACCAAACTAATTAGCAAACTTTAGGATAGAGTGGTCTATTTGCGTTTGGGGTTTTTGATTATTTTCTTCTTGTCTATTAAAATATTGTGATGAAGTTTATTTCATTATTAATTTCTGAATTTAGAATTTGGAAAAAGATACTTTTTTGTAAATAATTATTCAGGAATTTTTCAATCAAGTTATAACTTATAGGCACACACTAAGAACCCAATCCATTTTGAAAATAAAAGAAAAATATTTTTAATTTTTACACAGGAAAATATTGCTTGTCACTCCCCATTTTTTCTTGTAAATTAGATAACTGAATATGGTATTTGAGAAGGAACCTCACTTTTGTATTTGTGGACATTCTGGCTTTTAACTTTCTAACCTTAATGCTTAAACATAAGTCATTGAACTATTTGGGACCTGGAGTTTTTGTTCATTTGTTCTCACTTGAAATACACACATATTTTATATTCCCTGCTTTGTTTTGTTTGAAGCTAAAATAACATTCAGTTGCTAGAGTAAATAATCTCATTTCTGTTTCTAGCACTTCTTGTGAAAAATCTATTAAGTAATTTTTTCCTTCTTGTTTATTAGACTGAAATGAACAGATGTTTTCTGTTGCTTCCTTCCTCTCTCTCTCTCCCTCCTTCCCTTTCCTTCATTGCATTTCATTTAATATTCCAAGGGAAAGACAGTGATTAACAACCAGCATCTCATCTGACCTCCCATTTTCAAACACAGCAGGTCAAAAAAGCTGGTTTAGCCGAGATATTATTTGGAGATATGAAATTCTCGTCCCAGGTGAGGCTCTCCAGGCCACAGAAAATGAAGCCTGAGGGTGCACAGTATTTTTTAGCTGTACTTTGTGTGACACTGATTTCCATGATCCTTCCAAGCTTTCTTATTGTCTACATTCAATAATATTTCCTCCTCACACTAACTTCCCCCATTTCCATTCCCACCTTAAAAAAGAAGCAGTTTAAATGTATAAACTAAAAGAAAAGAGGGAAAAAAAGCATACCTCTAATATATATGTTCTATTTCTAAAATTGAACAGCCTTCTCAGGAATCCACAAAATATATTTTACCTTTTCATTTATGAACTATCTCACTTTTGAAACACGTATTTCCAGAATAATTTTATAGGAAACCTAAAAATAACAGTAAATCAGAGTGAAATGTAGTAAAACAGAGACTAAGTTAGTTAGTTTAGTTAGTTTCTACACAAATTTATTATATTTTCTCATTGGTTATTTCACAGCAGTAATAATACTAATAATTATAACAATTTTTATATTAAAACCTAAATATGGTTTTCATTTAAAAAATCCAGTTAATCTTCCTACTTTTTTCTCACGTAATAATACTTCTCTTTTTACACCTGACTGGTTACCTCCAAAACCTTAGGATTCTGCTAAGGTGAGGAACTGCTGGCCCACAAGTGTAGAAACACCTACTGCTAGAGATATTTTGAAAACCTCAAATATGCTACAAAAAAAAAAAAAAAAAAAAAAA
>VXBI01013141.1:272510-314845 GCA_013397375.1 Toxostoma redivivum
AAAAAAAAAAAAGAAAATAAAAGAAAACAAAACTAAAACAAAAAATCAAAACAAACCAAACAAAACAAAAAAACACTCTAGCAGACATAAATAGTCTTTAAAGCATTTGAAATTTTGGTCATTTATTTTTACATAATATACCAAGCAGTTCTAATTATACATATAAGGAGCTGAAAAAATCTTCTGTTTACATTTAGTGAAACTTGATCACAACAAGCATAAGTGGCTGATCTTAACTATTTTGTGATGCTCAATTCACTTCCCGGATGAGTATATTTCTGAGTTCAAAATATTGGAGTAAAAAGGTTTTTTTCCCATATGGAGGAACGAAAGACTGGTTTCAAAGCATTTAAATTTTAAGTCACTAAGAATTATTATTGCCTTCTGAAGCAGAACCTTAACAAGTTCCTATTTCTCTCTCAGTACAAGCACATATGTACATTGATACATTTTACTCTTTCAGACTTGCTCAGATTTTCCACTGTTACAATTAAAATTAAAAGGCGATGAGGATATACACGCCACTGTGTGAATCTGATATTGCTGCAGTTAAAAACTTCCACTGCATTCCTAAAGAATCCTAAGGTGAAATACAAAGTCCTCAGATATCTCTAGCACGTTGTTATAGATGTATATGGCCTGCCTTTGTCTCTTCCCGAAGTCCTGAAAAAGTCACAGAATATTCCGCATTAAATTGGGACAGAGAATTTCTACAGGTATACTGAGTTTTATGACAAAATCAAGAATATTCTTCGAGGAATATGAGCATGTGTTCACAAGACTGCATGAAGACTGCAATTGCAACTAGGAAATCTTTCTCATTGTAATTTGAAGAACCATTTGGATGCTGCTGAGGCAATTTGATGTTTCATTGGATCTGCTGCTATACTAAGGCTCTCTATATTAGGTACAAACCTAATTTTGGATTAAAAATTTGTAGTACATGATGAAAGAAATCTGCCATCTAAGTTTTCTCTCCCTAAATAAAAATTGATATGACTTGCCAAAACCCCCCTATACATTCTCCCTTTCAGGCACTTTATGTGGTTTTTCTGCTTCCAAGTAAATAAAAAAAATTCCTACATTAATGTGTTGTATTCATTAACATCTGCAATGCCTAGACACTGCAACATTTGTGCTCACACTGAGTTCCTTTTGTCAATCTCTGGACCCAGAACTTGGGATGATGACTCAATTTCAAAACAGAATTTATTGAATTTATGTACCACTGAAGATGTTTTCCTCTGAGGTCTACATGTTACTGTGGAGCATGCATCCTGGGAAAAAAAAAATCTTTAGGAAGCTTCTTAATTTTTGCCAGAGCTCTTCTGGATTCCCTGGTTTCTCCATAGGGAAGATTGGTATTTTTTGTGCTTGTGCATACATGAGATTCTCCTTTTAGAACAATTGTTTCTGATGCTCATCATGTATTACTGTGCTGCTAACAGTTCATATTATTTTTGTAAAACTAAAAAGTGCTCTGTCAATACACTGTAAGGACACCAGCTACACAAGCAATGAGTATATCAACTGAGATTTGTCTTTAGAAATGTGCAAAGAATGAGTGTGTGTGTTAAACGCACTAGCAATTCATTGTGCTGGCCAAACTTATTTTACATTGAAATGCCACTTTCTGTCTGTGGTTAGAACTAAATGGAAACAGATAAGTAGTGTTGTAGTCTCCAAAATCTCACCAGTTTGTCTATTTAGATAAATCCCTTTTTGGTTCCTTTCTTGGAACCAATGCAGAGATAGCTGATGATGGAGAAAAGTCAGGAGGTGCAGCAAAGTTCGCCAGCTCTGATTGAGATTGATGGGCTTTAATAACATTCTCATTCATGAAAACTACTGATAATGCTCACACCAACTACAGATTCCAGATAGACTTCCACATGGCCAGAAACCAAAATATATAAAAAATGTTTATACCTTCATGAGAAACTTGATATCTGATGTGAGTTTAGTAATGAATATCTGCTGTTAACATAGACTGACCATGATCTCCAGCTATTCCTACTCCCAGAAAGCAGCACCAATATCAGAAATTTCAAAATTGAAGAAAGTGAGTGGATACTATAATGTAAGAAAATGCAATATACCGGTAACAGTAGTTTTGAAAATTACTCTTATTTTTCATTGACCATAGTAAATAGTTGGGATTTTTTATTTCTTGAAGGTTTTAAACAAAATTTCTTTTATTTGTTGATGGCTGTTGGTGTTTAGGGGAGAGGAGCTTTTTTTTTTTTTTAATTGCTTATTTTTTCATTGGCTGAATACAGGAATATGGAATAAATCTGTGACCATAGTAAGTAATTTTCTCTTTTTTGGAAAGATGTGGAATGAGAACTGAACAAAGCATGTAGCTGCTTGTTCAAAGTATTCACAACTGAATGTGAAATAACATGAGAGAAGATATCTTTTGGCATCTCAGTTATAGCTCAGACTGCACTAATATGACAATATAATATATTGTCTTTGTACAATGTAAGTCTCTTAATGAGCAACTTCTGGTAATTAGAGTATCAACATGTAGAAACAAGAATGGATTGCACCCAACCTAGCAGATCTAAAACCAAAACAAGTTTTTAAGAATTAATAGTAAAATTATCAACATAAAATTAAATTTTCATACCATTATGATGTTATTATGATGTATACAATGGCAGTGGGCCTATTGATAAGCAACATAAATTTATCTGTCTCTTAATTGCACCATGAATTTCATTTGCACAGATTTCTTGGGAAAAACACATCTATAGTTTGCAAGCTCTTGGTATGTTATGCTTTACATATAAGAAACAAATGTTATTATGGCTTCCCTTTCACTTCACAGGGCAAAGATGGGCCTCTGCTTGGCTGTGTGACCATGTTTCCCAGTGGCATCCCCTACTCACAGTATAAAGGATTATTTGCAGGTGGTCACAGGATTAATCATAACCAAGCTATCGTGGGATCTAAGATTGTGTCACATACCGGCCTGATTGTCCAAATATATAAACTCAACTACCCCAAATGCAAGCTGAAATATTGCTGTTAATGCATCACCAAAACTTAGATATAGCTGCTAAGATGTTGGGAAGTGATTTACCTCTCTTGCTTAACTTGATCATTGTTCATATGTGTATAGTTGGAAAGTGTTCAGCCTCCACCATAATAAGAAAAGCAATTTTTTGCTTCTCTCTCCTTTTCAGTCAAAATATCTTTTTTATCAAAATACCTACTAAATCACCTAAACATCTACTAAAGCACATGCTGCAATTGTTTCTATTCTCTATAAAATATGTGCTAATATTTCTTAATATCAATGTTAATTTCAACTACATTTTTTCAGAATTCCAACTTTTGCTATCTGAAATATATCAAAAAAGACTTTTCATGAGGGCCCATAGACTGTGTCCCCCTTGCAATAGTCTGTTTTCAAAACTGCAGTTGCCCTTGACAGGAATAAGACCTTTTAGCAGCATGATAAAAACAGAGATAAAACATCGTCATACAAGTTTCATAGCCATGTACACCACTTATTTTCTCTAGAAAACTAATACCAAATACTGGTAAATTAATGTCTTTCAAGGGTTCCAAGGGAGAGAGGTTACTACTCTTTTACTCTTCAGTGGGATCACTTAAGAGAGCTGCTGAAAACTCAGTACAGATAATGGATTCTAATGTCACACAAGCTCAGAGGGAAGAAGTGTGCAATTTACACATTTTGCTCTAGTGCTCTAGTATTGATTCTGTCCTATAAACCAACTTGTTCCCACATAAGACAAACATAAAGCTGTCTGAACTGAAATGCACCAATCTATCTAAAGCATCTGTTTCTGGAGGAAAAGAGACAGAGGGGGAAAGAAACCAAGGAGAGCAAGGACATAGCTTTCTTTTTGTTCTGTTAATGGTCCCATCTGTGAAAATAAAGGGTGTGAAAACCATCAAAAGCATCCTGGAACTTTTGCAAGGTGGATAGAGACATATGCTTTCATTCTGACAACCTTGAACTATCAGAAAGACATGATAGAGAAGAAACCAGATGATGGGAAATATGGAAATAGCAAAGAGGGCATTGGATGGTGGTATGGCTTAACCCCTGTAGCAACTAACACCCACACAGCTGCTTGCTCACTTCCCCCAGTGGGGTGGAGAAAAGAATCAGAAAGGTAAAAGTGAGAGAATTTGTGGGTTGAGATAAAGGCAGTTTAATAGATAAAACAAAGCCATGCACACAACCAAAGTAAAACAAGGCATTCATTCATTCATCCACCACTTCTCACAGGCAGGCAGATGTCCAGCCATCTCCAGGGGAGCAGGGCTCTATCATGTGTCATGGTGACTCAGGAAGACAAATGCCATCCCTCTAAACATGTCCCCCTGCCTTCCTACACCCCTCTACTCCATTTACATGCTGATCATGAGACCATATAGTCTGAGATAACCCTTTCATCACCTGGGGTCAGCTGTCCCAGCTGTGCCCCCTCCCAACCCCCTGTGCTCCCCCAGCCTCCTCACTTGTGGGGTGGGGTGAGAAGCAGAAAAGTTCTTGACTCTCTGTAAATACTGCTTAGCAGTGGAGTAGACCTCTCTGTGTTCTCAACACTGTTTTTAATACAACTCCAAAACTTAGTCCTCTACTAGCCACTACAAAGAAAACTGTATCCCAGCCAAAACCAGCACAGATAGATTTACAAGTACAGACACATATGCATGAGAAGTCTCATCTGGGTAAAGGCCTTCTATTTTGGGTAGCACCACAAAATGTGAGCCTTATTCTCAGGTATATTAACATAAAAATTGTCAGCAAACTTGTCAAAATAACTAAACAAATGTAAAAAGCTCTGATTTCTGAAAAACAGTAAGAAAAATACAAAACACTTCTAAGTGCCTTAAAAATAAGACGGTGAAAAGAAGCCCACAAAGATTTATTAAGAACAAAACTTATCAAGCCAATCTAATTTCTTTTTATGAAAGTTAACAAGACTTGTGGATGAGGAAAAGTATGTGACACTTGCTAACTTCAGTAAGGTTTTTTACATCGTTGCACATGACATTTTCACAAACCATGGAAATATAAACTACATGATACTACTGTTTGGAGAGCCTAGCTGGTTGAAAAACCATATGGAGAATAATTATCAGTGGCTCACTGTCAGACTGGAGAGATTTATCAAGTTGGGCTCTTCAGGAGCTTGTCTTTAATTTAATATGATTCAATATTTTCATTACAATGGTGGATGATAGCACAGAGAGTAAGCCTATTAAATCTACAGATGACACCAAACTCTGACAGATGTGAAGACATTGGAGAACAGGATTAAAATTTGAAATGGTCTTGTCAAGTTGGAGAAAAAAGCCACATGTAAACCATTAATGGCAAATGCAAAACTCTATACTTAGAACAACAAATTCAACAAATCCATAATGGGGAATATCCGTATGAACAACAATATTATCTCTGCCAGACCTATTTCTGTTTAAAGAGGAAAGCTGCCTTTGTCTGAGCACTACTGCTATTCCCAAATTCAGCACCTATTCAATGAGACCAATTTGACTTGCCCAAACATCCATTGTTCATTTCCTTCTCTGACACAAAGTGCTTTGGAACAAGTTCCGTGACCCAGAGATTTTCTCATTTCTTCTCTCTCACATGCTATTCTCCTTACAAAAAATGACTGCCTCTAAATAGTCACAGGGTATTCCCTTGCTCCTAAAGTTTTTGACTGTCCTCTCCATTTAGAACACTGTCATTCTCATCTTCCACCTCCTAGTTCTCACCAGCTTATAAGAGATATAAACAGTAGCCTTTCTGCAAATGTCTATTCTTCCTTCCCTTTTTATCTTTTCCCAGTTCTCTCCTGCTTGCCTCTGGAGGGAATCTCAAGACTGCTACCTAGAAATTGTCACTTGAAAAACTGGGATTTGTTCTAAATTAGTGGTGAGATTCATGTGGCCTTAAATACTTCAGAGCAAGCTCTCTGTTCTTCAGTTCTTTGTTGAAGACATGACCAGAGCAGCTGTGTGTGTTTATAGCAAGATCCAGAGGAAGATGGAAAGTGGTTTTATAGATCCATATCTCCTAAATTCCAGATAACCCACAGGCACAATCTGGATTTTCCATCAGCCACTCATCTTCAACCTATCGCTTCCACAACATGGAACACTTTTACTCAGTTATGTAGAAAATATTTCTCCATTCATCCCTTTTCCTTTGGCTAAAAATCATAACTTCACAGACCATCCTGCTCACACTCCATCATGTCTCCAGAAACTTTCAGGTTGGTCATTAGTTGTAAAGCTGCTGAATACAGATACAGGTCTGCATCAACAAACAAAATGAATTAAAGTAATACAGAGAAGGGTTGACTGCCAAAGTTGTAGTTAAGCACTGAGAATCTAAGATTGAAAAGCTGAAAATGAGCCACCGGTTTTATTCTGCAACAACAAAAAAATGAAATAGCTTTAGTAAGATGCAAAAATAAGAGATTTTCTTGATAAAATATGTACAAAACCTTAAAGAAGTTGTGGATGAAGAGGAAATCCAAAGGGAAGCAAGGGGAAAGATCAGTGTTAGAAAATATGTAGGATGATACAACAGTGAAATCGCTCTTCCCAAACAAGTGAAGATTTGACAATACTTTTCTCTTAGTTTTGTGACTTTCTGTAAATACCAGAATCTGCTCATGAATTAACTCCTGAACTTTCACAGCTGACACACAGCAAGATAAATCCCCTCTAAAAGGCAAGTCTGTGTGTTTGTAAGCCTTAATGCACTGCAATATTACTGTAGTACTACTGGGTCCTATAGATCAGTCTTCCTGTCTTGTTCTACATCATTCTAAACAATTGTTATATAGATTTCTGGGGGAAAATTACTTGGATTTGACTGATACAAACGATATAAATGACATCTCTTCTTCCTCACAAGATTCATCTGACACAGTTTTGAAGCCCTATGCAAAAACTTAAAAATGAGTAGGAGCTGCACAGCCTTATTTAAAACAATCTCTAATTGATTATCTACTTGTAAATTACAAGTTTAGATACCTCTGTGACTCCTTTTAGGATAGTTTTCAAGAGAACTTGAGACCAAACATGATTACAAAACAGGGCTTTTAATTTTATAAGTAGATTTTAACCACATTTCTTCACAACCAAAAAATAAAGAAATTATGCCCTTTCCCTTTTCATTGTATGTATTTCCTCTTTTTTTAGAATAAAAAATAAAGTAGTAGGAAAAAAGCCTATATATCCTGCACTAATAAATGTTAAGATGAGAATGTAAGTCTTACTTGACACTGTAATAGAGGGATGAGTATGCAACCCCTTTAATAAAAAGGAAACAACAAATTGAGAAATCTACAAAAATATGCTCACACAGTTAAGATAAGGCATGACAATCCCCAAGTCTGATCTTATTCCCTACCTTTAATTTTATGCTGAAGGTAAAAGTCATGCATGAGTCAAATCACAAGGACTAAGCTCAGAATTTTTTTAAATTTAAAATTCCATACAAAAATATAGAAATGCAAAAAACACACAAGGTTTGTTCAAGCAAAGACTACAGCCTTAGTGGTTTAATTGCAATGTTTGCAAATACTGGAAATTTACAGGTCATAAATATGAAGAAATGATTAAGTAGTACATTTCTTACATAAATATTTTTCCATTGCAAACTAATGAAAAAAATACAGATATTTTGCCTGTCATTATTTCTGCTGGATAGTACAGATTCATAGACAACAGTAATTGCCAAAGATTTTTAGTTCCAAAATAATTTATGGGGCTATTTCTTGATTTTTTTTTTTACAGACACACAAGCATCTAATTTGTATGTAAAATTGCTAAAGGGAAAACCTCCCACATCAACATCTTTACAAAAAGTATTCTCACTCAGGTAACTCAGCTGGAGAGACTGAAATCTAACTGAATACCTCAACTTGCATGAACATGTTCACTTAAATCAGATATGAATTAGTATCTGTGTGTTCCTTCTATAAAATCAAAAGTGAAGTAGGATTATTACATTGCATAGGTGGAAACAAATTTGTTAAACATGTGGAGTGTATAATGTTGATGATAAAAAAATGTACAGGACTACAAAGCATGGTTGTGCCAATTCTTAGTTAAATAAGATTCATTTCAATTAGAATCTTCAACTCACTCTTTTGGATATATTTCCTTTGTATTCTGTGAAACTTGTGGACATCAGCTACTTATCATGTAAACATGTATTAAAATTTGTACTTGTGTATGTATACCTGATGCATTTTGAAATTCTATGTCTTGCTTCCTGGTCATTTCAGAAATTGCATTGAAATTATGGTACAAGTTGTGTCTCTGAGAACTTGTAGTACATATGTTAAAAATTTAAAGCATTGACAAAACAGGTGAAAACATGTTTTAAGAAACACGTCCTGAAATCTGCTAAATGGTAGAAGATCTTGCCAAATATTGAAGGTTTTCAGGGCAGCTTTTTAAAACATGAAAGCCAAATCAGTCAATCATGCAGTTTTCATATAGACCTAGCTCCTGGCATAAAAAACTTTCAGAGTTTAGGATGTTTGCTGCTAACAGATTATTTTCATAGTAGAAGATAGATTCCTAAAGAACATTATGCCTTTGAATATTGTTGGCTTCTCAGGACCAAAATTAACAAAAGTAAAGCCAGAAGAGAGCTGTGATGAGAGATAAGAGAGCTTAATCAAAAGAAATAACATTTTTTTGCTGATTTCTACCTTGAATTCTCAAGATTATTATGAAAAACTATAATTGAGAAAGTTGTGCATGTTTTTGATTTTTTTTTATATTACAGACAGCAAAGTGTAGGTACCCTGAAGGCATTCTAGAATTTTGTTAGAAAAACAATTACAATGAAAAAGTGTACATTGATATTAGGCATTTTTTCTCTTTTTCTAGCTATAATCAAAAATATGCTTGAGTCAAAGTCTCTACTCTCTACTGCACAGAGCAGGCTCAGAGCACACAGACTACATATTTAAAATTAAAATAATTTGGAATACTTGCTCCAACAAAGTACCTAATAGCCTTCAGTTGCCAAGAGTCTTCCAGTACAGGAGACAGACTAGACCCAGTCTGAATAACCTCCCCAACTCCTCTATCCAACTTGGGCCTTGGGTTTTCAGCACCAATTGCTCCATACCACAGATCCATTCCTACTGTGCGTACTTGGTAAAGTCGTGCTGGGGTCTATCATCATTGGCAAAATGCCTTCAGGCTATGAGAGTTTGAAATTCAAGTACAAAGTGCAAGACACCACTTATCAGTGCAGCTGCCCTGTGCAACCAGGGCCTTTGAGATTCATCTTGCTGGTGGCGTTTTTCCCAGGAGGAAACCCACACAAACCCACCAAGTCCTGATGTCATGCTCATGTGCGTGTTTATTATGTTCATGTTAAAATAGCTTCAGCAGAACAGAATTTAATCTCTAGCATCCACTTACTTGCTGAGTAGTAAATACTGCACTTGATACAACTCAGGTCGGGTTTCCATTTCCAACCAGAGAGACTTCTGGTTAAAAAGTCGGTCTTTCAGTACCTGGATTTACTTTCTAGGACATACCACAAGGAATTGCTTCAGTATCAAGTTATATTTGCTCTAGTCCAGTCAAAGAGGGAGGCCAAAGCAGCAGAAAGCAGCTTAAGTGTAAATGGGAACTGAGTAAAATTATGTTCTCTGCTTCAAGAAGGCATAAGATACTGACTGAGGTTACTTCAACAAAATAAAATATTTTATTTAGAATTTATAATAATTACAACCATTTGATTCATGTGATTATTTCAATATTCAATTTTTTGCAGTATACCTTTCTAACAGCATTTTTGTCACTATTCTTGATTGGCTCTAATTAGACAGAAAAACATATTTTGAAAAGCAAACATTCTTCAGTAAAAGATGGAGAAAAAAGCTGTGATCATGGCTGTCTTGCTCAATGACACAGAAAATCCATTGAGCAAGGGAGAATAGAAACCATATTTTCTAAGCCATAGGCCTGTAAATTTAATCAAAAAGTTATTTTTATTCTCTATTTAAGTGTAATTATCATTGCCTATGAAAAAGCACTCTACCAAAATAGTTTGTGGAGTAATAGGTAAGGAAAAAAAAAAGAAACTTGTAGTTAGTTTTTGAATTAATAAAAGGAAAATTTTAATATATATGCTTGGAAAATATCTAGCGCAGTTAAACAAGAACCATGTGAAATATATCCAACCATCTAAAAATGAAGGCAATTAGCAGCAATTATAGAGCTTCATTCCCAAAACTATGTATTGTAAATCCTTTTAATCAGTGAAAGCACCAATAACATCAAGCCATTGTGTGTCTGAACAGGAAACCTAGTATGTAAGAACACTTTGCTTTTAATTAACTTTTGGATACCACTTTCTGCAGATTATTATCAGGAGAGGTGCTGCATAGAGGAAACTATGTATTTTAGGTTCCTATTAAAGGATTAATTGTATTTCTAAGTGCAATATGTTAATGAGAAGTAATGGTTGTTTGCTGGAGGTATACTGTACTTAATAGGTTGGTGGATTAAACAGTCCCTGCATTAAAAGGAATTATTGTATTTGTCATAAATACCTTTGAGGATAAATTTGCTTTCAACTGCTGGAGGAATTCTTTGATACAAAACATGAAGGATTACATGAAGGTGACAGGAGAGGTAGTCTGCATCTGTCAGGTGTGCTCCTGATCACAGGCCAAGAAAACTTACAAAGTAACCTGGGGCATATTGCATTTAGAAACCAAGCCCTGTTATCAAAAATCAAAGAATCCGATGTAGTTGAATGTTTTGTATTTGGAACGGGGAAGGGAAGAAGTAATGCATTTGGAATTTACTGTGTTTCTGTACTAGCTGCACTTTTTCTGCTGGGCTCAGTAACGCCTCAGAGGGCAACTGTGTTTATAACACTATCTGCTACTGTAATGTAAAAATGAATCTGCAAAAGCTAAGTTCTCAGTTTTTTAACACAAGCCCCAAGCCATGACCACAAAGGACAATTTAAGAAGGGGAAAAAAGCAAACCATCCAACAAATGAACAAAAAAACAAGCAAACAAACAAACAAAACCCCCCCAAACTTGAGGAAAAAAACCCCGAAGGACCTATGCAGAGTGAATACTTTTCATCTGCTGCTTCAAGACTGGGTAGTTTTGTATGAATTATTTTTCATGGGAATTCTGCAAGAATGCCTTCTAACCCCACCCACCCTTTCATGTTGGATATGGTTGTTAATTGTGCAAGGGCATGGGTGGGGGGAAAATTACTACTGTGATTTTGGAGTAATTTAGTTTCTAGAGACAAGGGCTTCTTTTTTAGCAAGTGTATAATCTAGACTAAGTCTTTCTGTATAAAAAGTGTAGACTTGATTTTCTTTCAAGTACACTGCAGGTATACTTTATTGACATTGTAGACTCAATGAGACAGTAGGGTGAAAGGGGGAGCTTAGATTTGATTTCATTGTGTTGGGAGGACTGCTGAAATGGACAACTATATTATGAGGTGAGTGTGTACCTATACCAGTATAATGCCAAGGAGATGGAGAAAGGGAAAAACAAACTTTAAAAGGTCCTGTAAGGAGAAAGAAAAACAGGTTTCTGTCATAAATTGCAACAAAGGTTGGAATCACAGAGAAGGGATATAAAAGAGCATAATGCAAGAGAAAAGATCTCTGGACACTAGTAGAAGAATAAAAAAGTGTTGTTGTGGTTATACAAAACATATGCACTACTGGAGAGATCATGGATTCAGAGCAAAAGCCTGGATCCCATAACCTCTTCCCCGAAAGAAATCTCTTCTCTGCAAACCTGCCACACTTCCTTTCCTGTTTCAGGATATCCCTCAGCCTCACACTTCATGACAGATGCCTTTTTCAGAATAAAAGATTAAACTTCCTTCAAGCATGTTTAGACTTCAAAAACATAAGAAAGCTACAGTTGCCTTTGTTTATTTATTTGATGAGGCCTTTTCATGCTGAAAGTGGCTTGTCAAAGAAAACAGTCTGTGAGGCCCAAACAAAAAGTTTAGTAGCTCTTGATGAATGATGTTCTATTTTTTTTCCTAAAAAGTTCTAGATCTCTGTCATATGGAAGGGTACAAGATCATGCAAGTACTTTTGACTTGTCAGCTTGTCCTGTGATTTTTTCCTGTGAAGTTGGAAAAAAATAATGTGCAAAAAATTCTATTTTGTTACAATGCTAAATTAAAAGATCTACAGCTGTTTCTCTTTAAAATATACAAATAAAATGCTACCATGCTTCAAGATGTAATTTATGTGTTATTGTTTCTTGCATGGAAATTACTAGAATTGTGGTTTCATAAGGTATGATATAAATTAAGCTTAGTGTTAAGTATATGAAGGCCACGAGAACCAAATTCTTAAAAATTCTAATGGAAAAGAAGAAAAATTGATAACAAGTCTAATATGCACTAAGTATGAGCAAGATGTCTCTGCCCATGGCAGGAGGGTGGGAGCTAGATGATCTTTAAGGTCCCTTCCAACCCAAAACATAGATTCTATGATTATGACTGCATGCTTTAAAAAAATGTAGGAATCAACAGAATGTTTACTCAAAGAGCTCATAAATAGAACTTGTTTCCAAACAGTTTCATAAGAAATGTGCCTGGGTAAGTGTTAAATCTGGTCTTCAGTCTCATTAGCATTTGTCATGTGAAAGTGTTACCAAGGCAAAGAAAGTCTAAGGTAGTCTAAAACAAGGCCAAAACTATTTATATTGGCAGTCAAAGTCAGCCTGCCAGTGCAAGTCAGTTTTCCGACTCTTAGTCAGTGAGTCAAATAAAGAGAAGCGAGTCTGCCAAGATGGTTATTCCTGAAACCAATTAAAGGCAATTCCGAGGTTCTTTCAACTTATCCCATTATAACCTCCAGTAAACCACCACCTAATTTTTTTATTATAATTATTTGTGTAAATGCTAGCTCATAGACAATTAGTGTTCTCTGTAGGAACTCACATACTGGATTGACTTGGTAGAAAAGTATTGCATAAAAGTTAAATTAATTTAGGGATAAAGGAACTTTATACAGGATGGTTTTCTGAATCTATTCAGCAAGCCATAAAGTTCCAACTAGCTGGTTTTGAAAACAGTATGTCTGGCTTATGAATTTAGTGGCTTGAGAGTAGAGCTAGTGGTAAACCTGAAACACTGAAAATTTATTTGAAATTACATAATTGCATTGGTGTGCAAAGTTCGGGGTGCTTTGTAACAGTTTCGGCATCAAATTTTTGTTAATTTTTTTTTTTTTTTCAAATTCTTTGTGTTCTCCCTTGTAATCACAATTCCTTCTCTGCATGAGCTGGATAGATTCACAACTCTCAATTTTAGGACACTTATTTTTTCCTTTGTAGTAGCATAATCTGTGGGAGGTTTCTCAGGATTTTTTCACAGGTTTTGCTCTATCAGCAGAGAACAGTTTCCCTTAGTCCATTGTTTTGCTTTAATTCCAGCTAGCAACCAAATCTTCCATAGTCGCACTCTCATTTCTTCCTGGTGGCATGGGGAAGAGAATCAGAAGGGTAAAAGTTAGAAATTTGTGCATTAAGATAAAGACAATATAACAGGGAGAGCAAAAGCCATGCACACAAGCAGAACAAGACAAGGCATTCATTCAACACTTCCCATGGGCAGGCAGGTGTTCAGCCACCTCACAGAGAGCAGGGGTCCAGCACACCACAGCTCCAAGGCTTGAGAAAACTAATACCATCATCCTGACTAATACCATCATCCTGAAATGTCCTCCTGCCTTCTCCTTTCTCCAGATTTATATGCTGCACGTGATGCCATGTGGTATGGAATGTCACTTGGGTTAGCTGGGGTCAGCTGTCCCTGCTGTGTCCCCTCCCACCTTCCCGTGCCCCCCCAGCATCCTCCCTGGTGGGCTGGTGAGAAGAAAAGGCCTTTACTCTGGGCCAGGACTGTTCAACAGTAACAGAAACATCCCTGAATTATCAACACAATTTCCAGCACCAAACCAACACGCCCATTTATATGTTCACACCTCTTCTTCATTAAACATCACATTGATGATTGCTCATCTACATTAGGATGTCTGACTGATTTGGAGAAAATCCCCAGAACAACTCACAGGTTAGTCTAGAAACATATTTACCTTTTAATTTACTCATTTTAAAGTTTTACAGAGACTAATCAGTTCTGATGCCAGAGATACAGAGGAATGACACCCCAACAGAGATACAGGCCTTTACTTACTCACTTTTACTTACCTTTACCTGTGTCCTGTCTCTGAAACGATAAATCAGGCAACAAAGATACTTGTGCTCAATCCTCCATCCATTCTCTTCTAATGTGTGGTTTATGGACATTTTTCTGCTTATCAGTTTGCCTCTATGAAAATCAGAAGTCCATATTTTTCTTTCTGGAGACTAATCAAAAGATCCTTGAATTCTCTTTTTGGAGCTATTTTTAAGGACTGGCCTCAACCTTGACACCTTCTTTTCTTGTAATATTCTGCTCTAAGAAATCAAGGGTTCATATCAGTAGCTTTTTTGTTTAAAATGTAAGTTCCTTTTGAACTCTTTGATTCATTCCACTTATCCTAGTAATATATTCTTATTCATATAAACAGTTTGATCTGAAACCTTTCTCAACAGCTATTCATTCTAAGATTTCTCCAGTTCATCTTTTCGGGGAAAAAAAAGTCATTGATATACTAAAATCTCTGAACTCCATCTTAGTGAATGTCAATGCAGGTAACCAACAACCTTTGTGATGTTGTCATATTATCCTAAAGTAAGTCAGAGCTCAGTCCAGGTAGTCCTTTGCCTCTTCAACAGGCCTGAAGGACAGTAAAGTCAACTCAGTATTGATATAAGCATAATCCTTCAAATTCTTCTCTGGATTCCAGACCAGTGGAAAAATATTTTCCTATTAATTCTTCCATGCCATTACACAGAGAATCTGTCCTCTTGCATATCTTAGAGCTGTAGGGAATAGCATGAATCAGGTTCAGATTATAACATGTAGCCTACATTCAGTTTGAAATGTAAATATTAAGAATTTAAATTAATTTCACCTCAAGTGAGCTGTCTGTGGACAAGCACTTGCAATGAACATAACAGTTAGCTTTTACAGTCAAACTGTGGCTCTTCAATCTGTGAAGACCACACAGATTATACAACACACTGGTGCTAACTAGGAGTCTGTCTCTGGCACTGGAGCAGGAAGGACATTGTGTAGCCTTGATTGTAAGGTGTGGCAGTTTGGTAGACTGAAAGATTATACAGATTTTGTACAGATTCTGCCACTCAAAGTGAATGTGGTTTCTTGTCTCAAGGATTCTTGTGTACCAAAAATGCCAAGGTGGAGGTGCTCAACAGTTTTTCACAGCCATCCATCTTTAGTTGATGAGTTAAACCTAATCAACATTTATAAGTGCCACAGTTCCAATTGATCAATGAGGCAGAGAATACTACCAAGAGGAGTTCTCAAGAAAAAAATGCATATATGGAAGAATTATTTAAATCTTCCATCCTCATTGCAAGTAATGCTAAAGGATAAAATCCAAACAGCTACTAATTTGTCTGTTGCAAAACATTGCTGTGAATTGTGAGAGTACTGACAAAAAGTACACATATAGGCAACTGTATGACAACCTTATGTTTATATATTTTATGTGTGATATGCGTAAACACTAGTACCAGTGCAATAAGGTTATTAAAGAAGACTTAAAATATGTTCCCTTCCCCTCAGTGGAGAACCTCGCACTGAGGCCACTATTTTTCACTATAATTATTAGAACAACAATTCTCTTGTACCAAAAAGCAGAGGAACAAAGTTTGTGATGCTGGTATATAATTCAAAAAGGAGCTAGCAAGATTCTAAAATGTTCTAATACCCAGCCATGGAAAAAAAAACAGTAGGACATAGAGTTGTTTTTTTTTTTTCTGAGTTCTCAAACCCTGTTATCTGTGCTGCTTCATTGCATCTCCCTAACATGCATTCTGGTAGTGTATCTTACATAGTCATTGGCAACATTTAAAAATTGTGCTTATTAACAGCAGCTATCTAGAGTTTTGCTTTATGCACTCATTGCTTAAAGCATACTTTTCAACATATTTACAATATTTAATTGAAACTACTGTCTTTTACCAGTGAGAGAATGTAAAATCAGCCTCAGGTTGAACTTTTCCAGACTGAAGATGCATTAAGTTCTTTTGCTTGTCCACACTGCTAATTGGGTGGGATATAGAGGACATATAGATACATCCTCTAGAAACGGCTGGCACACCAAATTCTCCCTGACAGAGCTACTTGGTTGACCATCAACCTCACAGGTTAGTGTACAAGACTGCTCACACGGTTGCATAGTACAATTGCTGCGTGCCATCAGCTTAGCAGGTATTATTTTATAATGCATAAAGCCCCTTTACTGTCATGGTGCTGGGAACTCATCACAATATTGGCACCTATCTAATGCACACTGAACTATTTACACTGAAGTGATGGCTGCACAGATCATCAGTGGTTGGGAAGGAGAACGGGCAGCTATTTAAACAACACTTGGATGTTGAAATAGACAGAAAAGGTGAAGCAGGAGTATTCAAAATTGTGAAGAATAAAGCAGAAGATGCTGAAGTATGATCATGTGTCTACAAAAAGGTGATTTTTCTGCTTAAGCCATCTGCATGCCCACCATAACTGGTTTATCACAGCTATTAACTAGACCCCATTTTATCCAGTTTTTTTTCACCCACAACTGCATTTCATCAAGGAAAGAGGCATAGGGGCTTAAACAAACAAAAAAGCAAGCAAGCAAACAAACAAACCTAACACTTGCTAGTCTATTTACAAAATAAACTCTCAATAATTAGTCTGGAAGGGATGATTTCCATCAAATGCAATTTGGTAAAAAGATATGAATAGTTAAGATTACAATAAAATTTTTTACTTCCAGACAAATTATATTTTGTTTGAGATACTTATATATTACTTCCTATCTTTATGTTCCCGTGAGAAAAATGAGAGAAAATCATTTCAGGTTGGTCCAAAATTGATTTTTTCCACAATTTTTCAGGTCAGCTAATGAAGTGAAAAATCAATTCTTCACACAGCTTTAACTCAAGCCCTTCTTGAATATAGAATTATTACTTTCCTCATGAGCATTTTCCATGGCATTCCTCACCACATAAATTAATTTATCTTAATTTGGCATAGATTAATTAATTTATCTTGACAATAGTTTTGCAAAGAACTGGGACTGCTATTTTGATTTCACACAAGAGAAGTTCAGGTAGAGTTACATTAGAGAGAAAAAATTGCTCTTTTGGATGCTCCCCACAACTACAATCTAATTTAGCAGAGTAGTTAGCTGTTGCATAAAATCCAGAGCTCAGAGCACAGACTATCTGAATGGTCAAAGTACATTTCTCACAGACATCAGCTTCCTCTATGCTTCCACAATTTTTTGTGAACTGGATTACAGGGTTTGATACTGGACATCAGAGACTGGAATCCAGTTAGCTGTTAGCTATGAGAAATTTACTTTAAAGTAATTACTCAGAAACTGGTTCAGAAGCACAACAGAGTTAGAAATACTTAGAAGGACAATAAGAAAATAAAAGAGTATATAACCCTTGTAACAATAAAATACTCATAGAGTTGGATTCTTCTGCTCCAATAGAAGCGGGGATACAATACTCAACTACAACACTCTGCTACAAGCCATCATTGCTGCCACAAAGAAAAGACAACACAATGAGGGATATAGGAGAAGACCATGCATTTTTAAATTATGCATACTACAATGATGATGATGATGATGGTGAGGACGATGATGAATGTTTGAAGATGTACCTGCACCCAGATACAACCACGACATTCCATGGAAAGGGACTGTAGGTTCAATGACATGCCAAAATTTGTCTATATTTTTTATCCCTATTCATATTTTTAACTAGTGCTTTGACATTTTGCTTGAGATTCATGGCAACAACTCACTTAAAATAACGTGGGGAAAAAATCTTGTGTTTTATTATGACACCATTAAAGTGAAGTCAAACTTTGTGATTTGTCTGTCTCAACATCTTCCTTCAGTATCATTACTGCAAAAGCAAAGTGATTTTCATTCTGAGATGTGATTAAATTCACATTCATGTGCTGATTGAGGTGTAGAATCTTTTATTGGGAAAAAATATAGACTTCAGAGTTGGCAGTGGAGTGGTACAGTACTGTACTCTGTGAGACCATTAAATTTAATCCTTCCTTCAGACTCACTCCAAGGGTGATTTCAATTAAATTTGTTCAAAATTTATCAGTTTCCTGCATGTATGCATAAATGATTCAAAGGCACTTACACATTTACTGAACAAAATATATTGAAGGGTACATATTATTGTTATAACTTCTCACTGTACTTTTTTCATAAAATTTACCTGAGAGTAGCTTCTATTGCACAAAACTCTCCTCCTCTGCATTAAATGCTCTTACTGTTCATTTGGAAATAAAATTTATTTTTCAATGCGAATCTGAAGCATTCCTTAGGCAACAAAACTGCCCTTCTCTTTGTCATGATGGTACAGCTATCTCCTAGAGAGAAAATGATGACATTTATTTTATTAATGTCTTAAAAAGTTGTTTTCTGTCTGCTGCTATGAAATATGACATTGTTGATTCTGACATAGCTTGCAGAAGACATGATGGAGTTTGTGCATGCAATTCAACATAGTTTCTTTATTTTCCCAATTAACATTATGGGAGGCACACTTTTGCACTTAAAAAATACATCAGTGGTGAGAAGACAAACAATTAAAGCTGCACAAGCATCTCAGATATAACACTGGATAAGAAGGCAAGCACTTAGTTCACAATAAATGTGTTTGCTCTTCTATCTACAAGAACCTATTAGACATCTTAGTGCCCTGAAGAATTTATCTGCAGGGACCCATTGGTAGGGCCTTTGATTCTAAACTTGTATCTGTACGTGAAAGTAATGCTTGTATACTTACCTATATGACTGCTTGGGGATGACAGCTTCATGCATTTCATATTTACAAAACTTTGAAAGTCTATGCTAGACCTACGTGTGGCTTGGTAGCTTCTGACATTTTCCCAATGGAGAAAGGAGAAAGGAAACTAAATAATCATTGTGAATCTGGGTGAAAGACCTTTGCAGACTATGTAAGTCAACTGTTTTAGCAGGAAGGGGAAAAAGAGCAGCAAGCTGATAGAAAATATATATTTGTGCACATTTGGATGTAGATAAAGGCTGAATTGTTAGCAAGCTATAAGGATTAAGCATTACATTTTACTCATCATGGACTAGATTCTACTGCTTCCTCCTATAAAATAGCCCTGACTCAATGGCTAACCAACCAATTTCAATAAGACTGCTTATTAAATAAACTATCATTCTGACTGAGTAGGAGTGGCAGACAAGACTAGCACACAAGCATTTTGTTTTAATCACCAGCTATAATTCAATCATTTTATACTTTTGTTCTGATTTCTTTCCGTGATTATAAACTCTGGGAGAACACAGAGCCTTTCTTGAGTTATGCTTTATAGCTTTGTTTCAAATGACTTTAACCTGCATTTTAAAGATGACATTAGATGTCATCTTCTGCTTCATCACAAATGCATGAGCCATAAACCGCTATGCATAATCTAACTAGCTAAACCTGACTTCATGGGTACACCTTCTCTACTCCTTCCACCAGGGAGCAGGGCAGGATAGTGGCTTCAGAGGCTTAAGTGGTTCCTGTCTAATGCTGCCAGGACACTCACAGAAAATTAGCGTGCACTCATCTATCAAGCTACCCAGAAAGTCACAGTTACTCAAAAAAACCTGAAAAAGCAGCATTGATAGAAATCATAAAACTCAAGGTAGCATATACCAAAGTTAGGATGTAAAAATTGCAACCCTCCTCTGTTGTCTAGAAACTAGATCTCCTACACTACTCAATTCAATGCATAATTTTACTTATTTAATGCTGTAATTCCTGCAGAAGACTAATGATGTTAGTACTCTGGCTTTTAGTCTGCAGTAGATACAGCTACAGTTGTTTATTTTCATTAATTTGGTCTTGGCCGGCATTATAGAAAAAACACAGCTATACATAATTTGTTTGCACAGTGACTAGCACCAGGGAGTATTGGCCCATGACTTGAGCTTCTAAGAATTACAGTAATGAAGATGATTCCCAAAGGAAGGCATGCTTGGCAACTTTCAGATATAAGACAATAAATTTTTCTACCTTCTTTGGAGATAAAAACCATAGGGAAAATGGGTGGTGCAACTGTTGCACATTTTTTATATATAGCTGAGAAGTTTCCTGGACTGAGTCCAGAGAAATTTTTCATGGCCCAGTCGTTACTTATATAAAATAAGCTAGTGCATTGAATAATTGCATGTTTTTTGGTCTTTAACTAAATCACATCCTAAACTATCTGAAAATTGAACCTCATGATGCTTTTTGCCTTTGTACTTTTAATAGTCTGGATTAAAAGGGCCTTTAAAATTTTCAACCTGTATTTTTTTCAACTAGACACTTAAAATTAGGTTTCTGAGGCAGATATTCATTTGTTAATTTAGACTCCTAATTTTATTTATTATGGTCCTATTTTCACAATTTAGGAAAAATAATTTGATAAAACCCAAAACACTAGAAAAAAGTATTTAAATCAAAATTACGATGAAGCTTTGTCTGCATAAATTGTGAAAATCCTGGCGTTTTAACTTTTCGATAAAATAAATTAATAAGTGAACATTAACATTAGCAAGTAGTTTATATTTACAGGTAGAACAAACGATTTCTAAGGTCTGTTGGGCAAGCGATTGTCATTAATATTTGAAACAAAATTCTAGTTATTTTTAACTTAAAAATTTGAAAGAAACAGAGTATTTAAACTTAAAAGAAGCAGAATTTTGTTTTCAGGTCACATTTGCAAAATGCATGAGGTTTAAAGCCCCACAGCGTATTAACAGCTGAGAGGTGCTTTGTGTTGTCACAAGTTGTAAAACTTATATGAGAGCCCTGCGTTAACTCTCTTGTGCTTCTGTGCACTGAAGCTAAACAAATTAGGTATTTCACAAGGTAGATTAGTAGAGCCCTTAATACCTTAGTATATAAATGCTAAGACTGGAACTCTTAAATAAGCTAAGCCAAAGGAAAATTAAATCTTTATGGGAAAACCAGTTGTGTCTGCAATCCCACAGACAACACTCCCTGCAATTTCAATAAGTTAATTTACTTTTTTTTTTCTGATAGGTGAGGAAAGTAATCTGAATGCTTTAGCAAGAAAGTAGTTTAAGGCTATCAATCGAAGACAAAAAGCAAAGGGAAAGAACCCCAGCCTAACCCATTTTATCCTGATACATTTATATGGTTCCTCAAATGTACCTGGGTCTTCATAGAGCATCAAGAACAAGTCCTGGCTTCAAAAAGTTCGCAGCTAATGATACTGATAATGATAATAAATTTGCATATCCCTTTACTACTGGACATTCTGAAACACATCCTGCCATGACATAACATAACTCAATCTGTATCACTCCTCCTTTGTCACAGCCCACTTTAAAGAACAATAAAGAACCATATTTTTGGGCTGGTTTAATATATAACAAACTTGCACAGTTTGCTATAATGTGGTTACACAAATGGCATCAAATATCCAGCATGAAATGAACATAATGTGCTGAAGTACTGGAAACACATCAACGATAATTCTCAGATATATTTTATACATAATTTTTCTTTCATTATCACATAATTTGGTTAAAATTTTAAAAAGTGAACTTGAGAAAAAAAGGGCTTTATCTAGTCAGTGCTTTACTTTTTACCAAAGCCTGTACTGTAAAACCTGTCATAAGTGGCACTGAAAAACTCTTTTCAAATGTAAGCAATTATACTACTTTCTTTAACTAGCTTTTCTTTTTCCCTCAAGGGAAAAAAAGGAATTTTGATTCAATGAAACTTACTGAAATTCCCTTAAATTTAATTTACTTACCTCATTTACTTATTTTCAAATACCTAAATGTCATCATTTTTTCTTCAAGAGAGGAAAAGCATGTAACCCTCACTTTAAAGTTGCCTCCATCTTAAGGGCTTGCCTCTTCTGAAGGGCTCTTGACACATAACAGACGTTCATACTGCCACTTTCTCTTGAAAACCATGGGATGCTGAAGAGAACCTTTATTGCATGCAGCCTCACAAAATAATTGCATCAAAGATGAATGCAATAAAACAGTGCTTGATCAGACACCAGAACACAGACCTTAGGTGTCTAGTCAGAGAAAAGTGTGTGACAAGCAAATTAAATAACTTATCTCTATTATTATACTAATTTTCCTTTTGTAAAGAAAAATAATTTTCCTCGGTCAAAAAAATAACTTTAAACCACTTCCCTTTATCCCAGTCATTGTAATATCATTTAAATAAGAACTTAGTTAAATATGGAATTTTCTGTTATATCAGAAATTACTAGGTATCTAGGGAAACTGGGAGATAGTAAAAAACAGGAGAAAAGCTGTAAGGCAGACAGCAGTAAATTTTACTGACAGGGAAATTATTGGATCAGATGGTGATAAACCTAAGGCTGGCCTTCTGACTGAGCTGTTTGGATGCTCTAGAAAAGATTTTGGTAAAAACAATGTTTTTTTCCAGAAATAGCTGGTGATACAAATTGAGAAAACATGGTCTACACAGAGGATGATCTGTCTGTAAGCAGGATACTTGCATTGCTTTGCTCCTCTGCCTAGCAAATACAGAAGATTGAAAAGTAAGGGGAAAAGGATGAAATTCAAATATTCATTGAACATGAACCTCACTCTTAGGGCCTAACAGGAATATGTGCTACAGAAAAAGGACCTATCAAGCTTTAATCAAATGAGGAAGAAGGCCAGTGGTGACAACACAAGCCTGATCTACTGTAAGGGGAAATAAAAGGGAATAAAAAGCAGATGTACTCTCAGATGGGTAGACATCAATGTCTTTGTACACAGCACTACGAAGAACTCATCTGAAATGTTGGTATCTATTCATGCCATGCCCATTCAGGAGAGCTGAATTCAAGCCAGAATTCAGAATGCACAACAATGAGGAGAATCAAGCCTATATTGTATCAGGAAACCAAGTGATCTGGGATCATTGTCCTAGGAAAAGAAAGGATGAACACATGAGGAAGTAGCTCAGAGGACTCTATCAATTAGGATAAATTTAGGCAGAGAAGGACTGGCTCAAGGAAAAATAAAAATAATCGAAGGTAATACTCATGAAAAGGTATGGGCTGAAATTATTAGATGGTTCTTTGTGGCCAGAGAATTGATGTTCTGAAAAAGTCTTCCTGTGGTAGAGAAGACATGAACAAATCCTGGCCAGCTATAAAACCTTCAGGCTGTAACTGCTAACACTGCCATTTTCACCATGTTAGAAGGAAGCTTTCTGCTTTCCACTGTGATGTTAATGATTGAAATGCAATTTCTTTTCCCTCTCAAAATTTTAATTTGTATGAGAAAGGCTATGAAAACTACCTGTATGAAAAATTAATGTTCTGCATTTGTAAAATGGCTTCTAATACAGAGATTTCCCATGAGAAAGTCCAGCTTTATAACTGTACATGTCATGGGGAACTTTTGGCCAAAATTCTGGAAGCATGTCACTATTCAGATATGAAACAATAAGAAATTCAATCCTCATTGTAAAGAAATTAGATGTATTTTTTTCTTGTCTCATCTAAACCTCCTTTAACAGTAGGTCTCAGAAATTTAATCTACCTTCATATTTGAGAGGGCTGGGATTTTTATGACACTGATGAATTTCAAATGTAGAGATTTCAAGCATCCAATTTTCAGTTCTGCACAGAGCAGAAGCACAGAATTTTTATAAAGAACTATCTACTTTTCCATAACCTTTGGCACAAAAGATGCAACAACAGCAACCCTTAAAAAAAAAAATAAGGAAAGGTTACTGAAATCCATATGAAGGCTCAACTGTTTCATTGCAAGAACAATTTCAGAACATGGTAAAACATAGGGGGCCAAAAATCAGACACATGTCAAATTCAGAATTTTTTTCAGTCTCGCAGGTGATCAGTGAGAGTTGAGAAGTCTTCATACTCCATTGAAGATGGATCTGACATTATTGTGTTAGTGGTGATGTCTCTGGTGTTTCTGCCCTGTCAATTCATGCACAGGAGCCAGACAATTTAACTACCAGTTGGCAGATGAAGAACCCAGATGCCAGTTTATAGATTTTGCTTTTCCAGCAGTGGCATATGAATCTGGTTGGCCTTTGACTGATTTTTATTTCAGACTTTTTCAAATTAGTCTCTAACAGAATTACCTTTCCCTTTGGAACAAACAATTTCTAAGTATGAATATTTTATATGAATTTAAAATATTATTAGTGTTATGCAACTTGTGTAGCTGCCTCTTGTTTCATAAGATGGGAATCATGGCATACAAACTAGATATGATAAAATACAATCATTAAAAGAATAGAAAATTACTGGTCAGATGGAAATGTTTGATGCCTATCCAATGCCTGTCCAATGAAATCTTTTGGTTTTGGTGTTTACATATGAGATTTGAGATTAAAAACTCCCCAGTTCCAAATGTATTCCTGAACTGGTGAGCTTTCCATCCGCAAATCCATCCTTGGCCTCCTCTCTGCCTTATGTAAGTCAACAAGTTTTGTGCTTCTATTATTGCTCCACTCACCTAGCCACCATCTTGATGTAGTATTTCTGAAGATGAAAACAAATTCTTCCAGCTCTCCACTTCATCAATAAAGCTTTTATTACTATTTGACTCAACAAGAGTAAAAAGGAGATTTGAAGACAAGGCCAGAAGACAGACTGCACGAAATTCCCAAGAAAGACTAAATATGTCTTGGACTCAGTCTCTTGGGCAGCCCATCAGTCGCCCTGAGGCTGAATGTTGCAAGTGAGCCCAAAGAGGAGTCTGAAGCACTGCTGGCATGGCCTGAGTTATAAAGAGTGATAGGAGCAGGTAACTGTGTGCCCTGTACTGTACTTGTGCTGCCTGAAATGTGCTGAGAGAGGAGTATCCAGCCTTTAACCAATGGTATGGCTACACCCAACTGTGCTTTATTAAGGAGGGCCTGGAATGCTTTCACCTGCTTAGAGTTACAAGCACAGAGTTGGTTTTGTGGTTTGGTTTGGTTTTTTTACAAGGTAAATGCTCTGCTGTATCTGAAGCCAGAGTAAATATACATGTGTTTGTCTATCATACCAAGGTGAGGCTCTATTCTAGAGCTTTATTTTTGTTTGACTGACTAGTATTTATTTGCCTAAAAATATATATATTGCCTAAAAATATCTTACTATCTCCACTTATAATTACACTTTTAGAAGTCAAACATGTTTTTTACTTTCTATGTTAAGATACTCTGAAGTATATGATTAATAGAAAAAGAAATTCTCCACCTCTTCAGACACATGAAACAGACCTTGGCACTTGACATTGCTCAATTACAATAGCAAGACTGGCACTGCACCTCTTTTTCCCTACACATATGATAATCATGTCATATAGACTTTAAAAAATTCTTCTCCAGTGCATTTGGATATAAATATACATTAATAATCCTTTCTTCCTTTCTGAATTATGTGTATCTTTAAAAATATTTGTTTTTATTAAAAGGTAATCTTCTAAATCACATGGTATTTACTTAGGCTCATGCTTTCATCATAACCTAATCTGTCATATTTCAGCTGGATTTGCTTTTCATTCAGACTTCTTGATTGTCCTAGCATCATTTAGAGATAAAATCACACATAATTTACAAGATTTTTCATGCTAAATTGTACGCTTAAAATATTTGTGGCATTATCACATATTCATTCTATGTATAATTGTCATATTATAAAATTATAAAACCATATAAAATTGCTTCAGCAAACCAAAGATTATGTGTTCTTCATTGACTGCTATGTCCAAGTGTCAGATGAACAATTATTTTTTTAAATGAAAGAGAATGCAATTGTTTTCGTATTGATTTTCTTGATTTAAATCCTACTACTTTGTCTTTCCAAATACAGTGAGAAGTAATACTGTGAACAGCTCTACCAGCCCAACAACTCCAGGTCACTCTGTCACAGTTGGGAATATTGTTTTAACTCTCCATAATCTTCATAGCATAACTTTTTTCAGGCATTGCTAAACAAAACTTCTTAATGCATCAAGGATGTCATTAATTTAAAAAAGAGGAAAGCAAAGCACAGTTAAGTTTAAAAAATTATTTTAATTCAAGTAACTTTCCATTGGGATCTGTAATACAGCTACATATCAGTACTGCGCTTTTTCCTAGAAGACATTTTCCCTCACAGTGATGAAAGAAATTGAACAGTGAAGATGGATAATAAATGTTTGCTTCATACTTTAAATGTATACAACTAGAAACTATGTTTCTGAACAGAAATATTTGAATCATGAATCACCTCAAACACAAGGTGTTGCATAATCTGAGAGTTGATTTCTTCAACTGTTTCGAGTGTCAGGCATCCTACCCTATCCAGGTAGCATAATACCCCACCCACCTTACAGCCTAATACCGAGCAACATCAGATGAAAGGCATCAAACATTTTCAAGTCACATTCTGCTATCTACCCAAACTGCCATAGGCAGATAAACACATTCTAAATTATTTTATAACATCCAATGTGACAAATACTCAAATACAACCAATGTATTGGTGGTTTGCCACAGGAACACGTACATGGTCCTACTTCCCATTTTCTAATGGTAGATGATTGGTAGGAGACAAAATTAAAAGTGATGGAAGATACTGGTCTCATTCATACTGGTGAATCCAGTGATCAAGCCTTGTTCTTACATCTGGAAAGAGACCTAAGGCCACAAAAGAGTGTAATGGCGGCACATGTAAGGCCACAGATCAATAGAAAATGTCATCTGTTTGTGCTAAAAGGAGTTTTCATGCCACATGTTGTCTAAGATGTCCTGAAATGTACTTTCATCATCAATTGCAGCTCTTTAATAGCATACTGAGACACTGCCACTTCACACTGACATGTGCCATCCTCCACCTCCTACAGTATCTCAAAGAAATACGGAACTAAACTTACCTATTAAAAGGCGTTTGTTTTTCTTAGTGGTTTGGGTTTGGGTTTTCTTCCTGCCCAAAACCCCATCTACTGCTTCAAAAGTGTACTTTAAAAGGGTAAAACATGCTCAGTCTGATAGTCTTAGGTAACCTATGGAGTGCACTAGACCTGAATTGTGTTGCACAGAATTGGAATCAAGCAGTTTGCGTGAGGAATCTGCCTGTGTGAGTGATTCCCTGACTGCCACCAGTGCCTTGTGCTTGCCATGGTGCAGACAGATTCCTTGACCCAAACTTTTGTCACAGACGTGCTTTCTCCTTCCATGTAGCTTTCTCTTTCCTTCTTTCTCCTTCCTCTATGTTTGCTTCTGATGGACAAAAGAAAAAAACACATTTCCAGGCAACTTGCTATATTTACAATCAAGTGACATGGCAGCCAGACCATTACTTATCAACTCTCCATTAAACTTTAATAGATTAATCATCAATTATTGAGGGATTAATGTTCAGATCCAGCTGTGCTGTCCCAGTTCAGTTCACAAGTGCCAACAAAGATACTTTATGGCCTATGCTGTCGAGCATTCAGATTCTCAATCACCTCTTGCTCTCACATCTCAGCTTTCTGAACTAGAAAAAGAGGATTTTTTTTAACTGAGTATGCAGACAGAACAAGAGAGAAAAAGAAATTTGAGCTAAAGAATAATTTTCCAGTGAATGAGATTGTTCTGTGTTTTAAAATAAACCTCTACATTAAAACACTAAGAAAAACCAAACTCAAAACCCAAAACCTTACCACTTGAAGAGCAGCTTTTAAAACTAGGTAAAAAATGCTAATTTGAAACATATTATGCACAGTTTCTATAACATGAACTAATGCATATCTGCCACATAGTGGCAACAGAAAGGGACAGTGACTTATTACTATACAATAAAAGTAAAATTACCATACTACACTGAGCTGAATTTTGGATCTAAAAGCAACCAATTTTTATAATAGCTATAAACATTTTTTAAAGCTTCTGAGACACAGAGGGTATTAATGAGAGTAGCAGATGATTTGAAGTCGCCTGATACTTTCCCTATTAAGAATGAAAATTGAAATTCTGCATCATATATGTATTTTGTCATCAATAAATACTAAAGCACAGGCCAAGAGCCGGTAAGACTTAAATGAAAGGAACTGGTACTTATGCATACCTTACTTTGGAGATCCCTGTGCACATGCCATAAAGACAGGCTCTGTCAAGCAATTTTTCCCTTCCCCTAGCCCTGCCAATATCAGTCTACCTGTCAATCCACCTGCCTATTAGTATGCTGTTCAAGGTTGAAAAGAAATACCAAAGCACTGTCTCTCAGTCAGTTTTCATTGCCACAAGGAATAAACAATGAACAGAGAAACTTCAGCACTAGTTCATTATAGTTACTTGTAAACAATTAAGAATTATAAGCAGACTTTGGGAGTAGGCAGGTAATTAGGGAGATAAAAATTATATAAATCAAAGTACTGAAACTGTCACCTGCAAATCCTGCAGTGGAAGGTGAAAATGTATATTGATATATAAGGAAGGGTGCTATTGTGAAACACTAAGTGTATTACCAATCATTCTGTTAACTGATTGTTTTCTTTGATGAGCCTGGGAAGTACCAGATGGAAATAATTTTGTCTTTGACTTTCCCAGAAGATTCAAGTACATGGAAGAGGAGATTGGAAAATAAAAATTCAGTGTTATAAATATAGGCCCCAGATACGTTATCTGGGGCTGCGGTATGAGGTTGACCACTTGAGAGGTTATTTAGCAAAAATCTCCTGTACTCCTGAGTAGGCAGGCTACTGGTGCATTCCAGACTCCATGAGTTGTGGCATTGCTCTCACAGATACGCCTGCACAAGAGAATATGCTCCAATATATTCTCCTTAGAAGAGACAGATATGTTGTAACTCCACACTACAGACCAAGGTCCAGCTCTTCAGGCACAGGGGAAAATTATATCAGAGTCAATAATTGGTAACAAATTGGTTACCTGTGGGTGGAATTGTTATGATGTCCTCACCCACACCTATAAACTAAAAAACCCTGGTAGAGCACCAGTGGACTTTGCTTACAGCACAGCCCTCTTATGAATATTATGAGGGAAAGTGAATAATGCTTCCTTCTGTTCATTTGGCAGTGTATTGGAAGACTAATAAAATCTGAATTAATTCCAGAAGAAACAAATGTGTAAAAAGACATATATTTAAACTACCAAGCTGGTTTGCATTTCTGACAGTTCTGATGCTTTAAACAGTTATTTTAAAGTGAGTTGAAAAGCATATTGTTAAAAAGAAAATTTGCAGGTGCATTAAAACAATTTTACAAACATTTAATAGAAATTGTCACTCTTTCCTCAGTTCTGATGCAAAGAATAGACTTGAAGAGTCTTTTAGGGTGAAGAAGATGAAGGCAGGTTTTGTGACTCATTCAAATGTACATATATGTGTAGATATAATTTTTTTTTTTTTTAGCTTTGGAATAATTCTTTTATCCTCTTTCTTTCATACATTCACACATATGACAATAATGCATCTGACTAGAAATCATTTGATACATGTATTTGACATAAATTTGCTAGCAAGCCAAATACACAAGACAATATAAGTCTGTAGCTATACCACCTTGGGCTTTGATCTTGTCAGATCTCATAAACTAAGCAAGATTGGGCCTGCTGTGTAATTGGGATGGAAGACCTCCAAGGAAAACCCAGCTGTTGTAGGAAGTGGTGTTGGTCACTCAGTAGGTGGTATTCTTCACTCTGGCTCCACACTGAATCAATGCTGTACTGAGATGCTGCTGGTGGTATTATCTGAGCACCATACATAAATCTAAGATGCTGACCAAGTGGGCTAATTAGATATCCCTTGGCACATTTCACAAGAGCTAAAATTGTTAACTGCAGCTTCCTGGACAAAGTCCAAACTGAGTAAATACATTATGCCAGCTTAAATATTCTCTACAGTTGCAACTAAATAAAGTATTTAAATACCTTTAATTCACTGTATACTGTTTTGTATCATTTATGTATATTGTTAAACAACTGCCACATTTTACTCTAGAGGTGATGTCATTTCACTGTTGGTTGAACTAATTCCTGCATGGCCTATAAAACACAGCCACAGTGAAAAGCATCTTGTACAAGTAAATATTTATACAGAGCATTGTTACTGCTGTGCAATTTGTTTCTCAAAATATGCCTTAATTAGGCCAAGTTGTTTTCTTGAACAAAAAATAAAATTAAAAGGATGGTTTTATATTTTTAGCTCCTTACTAATTCATCATCTAGATAACATATATTATCACTATGTAAATTTTGACAGATGGACAATATTTTCCTTTACAGTGACCTAAATTTAAAAACAAAACAAAGCTTTCCAAGTCTTCAGAACTTCAGATTGGACAGAACTGTATTAAAGTTTATATTGTGTATGCAACTCTACTCCACACTGGTGCAGAATTTACTGAGCCATTAAATAAAGTGCATTATTAAAATCTCAATGTTATGTGACATAATTATGATGAAGTTTGGAGTAACATCTTGAATTTTTATTGCCCTAAAATGTACAAAGTTAAAATTAAAGCTCCTTACTCAGCTTTGGATTTTAGACCTCTGATAACACTGTAGGTAAAACATCAGCAAGAAGCGAGATTAATGGCAATGTAATTTTCTCAGGAGAAAGAACCTCTGCTGTTAACATTCCAATTTAATTATTTAACTGTCATTTTAAAAAATTAACACATGATATAAAAAGCTATACATTGGATTACATTTGTATAATTTTGCCAAGACTGAAACTGTGTAATTCAACAAATTTTTTTTGGCAGTACTTATGTGAAAGAAAGGATGTATTTAAATGTTCATTTTAATGGCATCTTGTTTGAACAAGTCATAATAATTAAAGATATAATAACTTTATCAGCAAAATTAGCTGTCAGATCACTATTTTATTGTTGATCCTAGAATATGTTGAAATAGTGCTATAGATATTTTTGAAGGAAGGAGGGAGCAAGGAAGAGAGAGAGAAGTGCTCGAAAAAAAATCAGTGATTCTTAATCATGTTGAAATCACAGACACTATGGAGAAATGTGGGCCATCAAAACAAAACTAGCAATTTAATACTTTAATAATAACTTTTTAATACTGTAATACTCTGTACTAATATATTCTGGATATTCTTGAAGGAAATTTTGTTTGGCATCCTCAAGATTCACACAGGGTAGAAGGTATTTTTTTTACAAATCAAATGGGATGTTTGTTCCAAAGTAATCAAACAACTGCATTTTCTTAAAGCAAATTTTATTTACTAAAATTCTGGAATCTCTTACTGATTATAAGAGCATTTCATCTCACTTAAGACTGCAGGGAGATGCCAACACTCATTTGTTAGACAAATCCTAGAATATTTTCTTTCACCTGAGCAACCAAGCTCATCTTTTTCTTTTTCAACATGTACCTCAGTGTTTTCTGGCACAATTTATATTGAAAAGTGTACAGAACAGAAAATGTACAAGGACAAATAACTGGAAGTTAAATTTTCCAACCTGCAGTGAATGCTCTGAACATTAAAGTGCAGAGTTTCATGTTAATGAATTTATGCCTTTTCTTTCATGCAATTTCACTTGGAAAACAAAACAAAACAAAACAAAAAAAAAAACCCTGTCTTTCTCTCTTTCTTTGTTGTGGAAAGCCTTAAATAGTTTGGAAGTGGACTAAAACACCCATATACAGATATATATATATATATATAAACTAACCTACACATTGGTCTTTCTTCCAACTCTCACCCCTCTCGGCTTCTATTCAGAAGAGTTGAAATAAGGGTTCAACTTGGTTTAAAATATAAGACTTCAAAGTTTTTATTACACAAGTTCAACAAAAGATGAAGTGAATACTCCTTTCCAACTATTTCCTAAAATAAATAAACAGCTAAAGAGCATCCATGTTTTTGTCATTATTTGTATCTAGACAAAATTCTTTTATCTTTAAATTCAGAGGAAACAATATTTAGTCGCAGAAACAGAATTTAGATAAAAGGGGATATTAACATTAATTTGCCTATTATTTGTTAATTCATATACTATTTCAAAATGGGCTGAGGTAGGTGGATTGAAGTATTAAGCAAAGCTGTGGGAGATGGGGAAGAAAAGGGGAAACCCAAAGTTGAGAAATTTAAATTCAGACCTCAAATAAGCATGAATTACTCCTCCTAATGTTAGCGGATGTTTTAAAATAGATGTGGCCACAGATTCCAGGTGCCTAAAGGTAGAGTTCTAAATCCACATTTAGGCACTTAAGTAACACTGGCTTGATTTCAAAATATGTGTATAACTGTAACTCCCACTGCTTTTGAAATAACACCTTTGTCAGGTTATATTTATGAAGTTATCTCAGCGCAGAGTTGGAAGCTTAGATTTGTATGTCTGAAAGTTATGAGCACTATTAATCAAATTCTTCCTGAAATATAGCCATACATTTTAATGTGTAATCAAAAATTGTGTTTAAGATCCTTTTCTAATTATCACACACACATGGTGAAAACAGACACAACAAAGAGATTTCTCTTTCCAGTGGTAAAACCAAAGACAGGGCTTGGCAGAAAGCAAATGTTGCTGACGTGTCAGGGACACAGGTGCTTCACCCTTTTGAGAGAGAAATAATTTAGGCACTTTATTAAGGGTTCTAGTGAGCAATTGTGGGTACTTGGAAAAGAAGCTTTTTCCTTGGTTAGTCAGTAAGGGCAAGTCTTACCATGTTTTTATTGACCTGAGTGAAACATTCATTGAGATAGTTAAAAACCAAAGGGTACAACAACACTTCTGCTCATTTTCCCCAAACTCTGAGTTTATAGTAATATTCAGAAAACTTTCAATATGAAAAAACAATTGCACTTTTGGAAATGATATGCTGCAAGCATTTGAGGATTTGATCATAAAATTATATTCAATAGATTAAAAAGAGCAATAGATTAAAATATCTTGTTTCATATCTCTGCATATATTGTACCAAACTACTTAAATATACAAACTTGTCTTTTCCACATTAGATATAATTTTTCTTCATGAAGAAATTGCAAAAGTTTAGACTTAAGCATGCTAATGAAAAATGTTTTATTAATTTTATTTTAGTACCAGTTATAGGATTATTTCAGTAACTATCTTTCTTTCATGAATTCCTGCTATTGAACTTTGATTAGGAATTTGTGCTTCAGCCATGGTGACAGGTGCTGGAAAAAGTGGGACCAATATTTAGATACTGCTACTCTGCATTGTTTGGCGAATCCATGGTGAAAGGAAGACCCAGCAATTTACATCCCTTTAAAATATTTTACCTGATTTTATATCCCTCCATCCATCCATCCATGTGTTTAAGACAGAATGTCCATTTATCAACAAATTTACATTCAATGATACAAACAAAGGGAAAGGAGGAGAACGATGAGTCATTTCAGCACAATTTGGACAACTATGGTAAAATTTCAGTACTCTGAATAAGAAAAATTAAAAAAAATCAAAATGTCCTTTAAGGGCAATTCAAACATCCTCGAATCCATGGAATCCAACAGTGGATTAGGACTGAACAGACTCATGCTAATTCATTTAAAATAAGCATGAAATCAACAGTTTAATGGTTGACCCAAAAAATGTGTTGCACATCATACAGAGTAGAGAAGGAGCAAGAGCAACAGGAAATTGACAGCACAGAGGACAACAAGGCCTTAAATTCAATGTTGGGTTTAGAAGACAGATAATATCAGGTCCGAATAGGAGCAGGAAAGAAGTACTTATACAACTAAAATGAAAGGTTTTAAACAACCTGATAGCTGCAGGAAAATTTTGCACAAAATTATACCTGCATCAGTTAGTTTCAGCATTATGGTGTTTTAAACATTGTTAAAATGTTCATATACAGCTAATCTTTTGCAAATTTCAATATTTATGTCTATAACTTTACGTTTATAGGGGCAAAAAAAAGTTGTCTGCATTACTAGTATTTACAATTCTCTGATGAGCAACCAAATGGGTGATCTCTTAAATCTATTACACACTTTCTGTTCATACTTTTTGTAATTATTTTATTCTCGGCATTTTATATCAATCCCCAACTAAACTTGGGTCCAAAATATTTTAATATAAACCAGAAATACTCACATAAGATGATTCTTACAAATAATGAATTTAACATATGCATATTTGTTTTAATTGACCACAGACTGATGTCACAGATTACTTGAGATGGAAATGTACCTCTGTGGGCTTATTCTTGTTTCCTCATGCACAACACCCAAAATATTGCACACAGTCTGATGCTGGTATTTCTCTAAGTTACTACTGTTGAAGACTTAACCTCAAATCACTTACAGTAAGTTGTCAGTAGACAGAACAAAAATGTTTTGATGTTTATGAAATGCTATCCTCTGAAGTTATGTTTTTTTTTTCCAGATTGGTTTGGAAGGGCTTCAAATAGAGCTTTCTTGTGGGCTTTTACTCTTCAAATTCCATCTCCAAACACAAACCAGAGGTGGCAAAGATGTTTTAGAGCTTTAAAAGTCATATAACTCAGAGGAAGCTCCAGAAATCAATGCTAGCAGAGAGAAGGGAGTTGTTTTCCAAACTGACATTTTTTCCACTCGAGTTTCATTCAGTCTTACAGCCTTAATGCCAACTCAGAGACACTTATTTTTCTCCTTTAAAACAGAGCTCTCAAAGAAGATGATTTCAGCATTTTAGCATTGACCCAAGTATGGTAACTGGCTGAGTTCTTCTCAGCTGGAGGATTGACAGCTATATACAGTTAAATACTGGTTCATTTTCCCTATTTTGTTGGGCTTGTGTGTGTTGTGGGCACCCTACTAAATTATAAACTGCCTGTTTGTTCTGTATTGATTTTTTTTTTTAAAGTTCTCAAGAGGTTGCATGACTCCCTTCATACAGAGAAATACTTCATGAAATCTTAATCAAAGCAGCAGCTACATTGTCAAAAAAAGAACTCACATTTCAATTCTCACTCTTCCAATTGAAATTAGATTTTTGTTTACCTTTCCAATTTTTATAATGTTAATTTTTTCTCTTTAATTTCTATGTTTGAAAATTTATCATTAAAGAGCAAGTTAAATGAGAAATCATTCAGTATTTTAATATAGGCTATTGACTTCTTGAAAATGCTCTGCTCTTGGAAGAGATCCTTTCTTGAAATGGATGAAGAATTTGTAGAGACATTGTGTTTCACTAAAGTTGTTCACTCATTCAACACAGATTTCCATCCATCATGCAACATAAAAGTCTGTCTACTAACAGCAATTAGTCTTCCCACTCACTCTTTTGACACATTTCAACAATTATTTTGTATTTAAATACCAGACAGTGCTTAAAACCCAGCTGTCCAGAGCAGAACATTTCTATTTCCTAGTCTTCTACAAGGATGAAAACCGTTCCGTAGGCAAGTCACCAAGGTAGCTCCCATTGGTGGATGTATTATGGAAAAATGTGCTAAATATATTTTATTTTTCCTCTTCAAATTCATTATGAAACTAGTATAAAGGCCTTGATAGAGGGGATGTCCTACGAATGAGAGCAACAGCAGAGCAAGGCAGAGAGCCAAGATGTGCTTTTCCTTCCTCCAGTCCCCAAGACACTGCTCAGGTACACTCCACAGAGATGTCTCTAGCTGGCAGCCAGGCTTTTCTAACTCTTCAGCCACTGTTTACACCTTCAAAGATGAGAACGACTGACCTACTAGGGCAGCATAAAGAAAATTCCAAAAACTTGAATTTCAAATTTGTAGAATTTTGATCAAATTCGAAATGAAAACAAAGTTCCAGTTGTCAGGAATCCCCCCAAGAACAAAACCTTAGTTTTCGAGCCCAATGCAGTGAACTATTAGGTTCCTTTATTTCATTGAGTATATAAAGAAAGCTCTTCAAAAGTGTGTTTATTTTTTTGTTTCAAAAGCAATCTCAATTCTACATTCATGTCAAACTCCACATAAAATTTCAGAAATGTTCAAGCAATATTGAATATATTTCAAAGGTGAAGGAACAGACCTACGCCAGACCTACCCCCATTTTTGCTTTCTGTTTTAATTCAAAATGAAAATGAGATTTTTTTACACTTTTCAGTCTTTGATTGCATGCATGTATTTGATTTTTTAATAGAACACGCAAATTTCCTTTCCTGGGGAAAACAGTTGATGTTTCTTGACCAGCAACGTACTGATGTATTCTGATTGCCAAAATTATTAAATGCATGTACAGGCAGTGCTCTTACTCTTCAGTTTTTACCACACTGTTAGATGCATGAAATTATAACTTGCTCTTTGGAGTTATGCTTAATATTGAAGATAGAGGGAAAAAAAAAAAAAACAAAAACCAGAAAAAGCAGAAGAACATTAGATTCAGATTAAATAGTAATTTAAAAGTTTACAAATGAGTTTGCAACAAAAAGAAATGGAGTACTTTTAGAAGAATATTGATCACCAATCAGCCAAGACTAAGGAGAGAAAAGGAAAGCTATGCAGATATGAGGGAATGGGAAGTTATATTACTGGGAAGGAAAGAAGGAGAAAGAAAATATTACCATATGGTAAAATTTCAATGCATATAAGAAAATATTACACTGCTAGTAATACTTTAAATGAAGGGCCTTAAATGCTGGTTTATATACATGTAATTTACTAAGCTTCCATAGGATCTTTTTAACCTTAATTGAATTTCCATTGATTATTAAGAGCCTGTTTATGTAAGGTGAACAACTACATAGATGTTCTATTACACCGCTGTTAAAACTCAGTAAATACCTTTTTAGGAATGATTTGGTGTTTAATTAGCATACAATAACTCTCCTCTTAAAGCTAAATTAAATCTCTATTTGAGAAACCTAATTTAAATTGTTAGCCAAACATGCATACCTGCAAGGTGTTAATTTCAGATTTGTGGTAGCAGTCAAGGTCTAGTAATTCTGCAATGCTGCCGAAGGTTAGAAAATCTGAACTCAATTCTCTATTAGGTGATTTTTAACCTGATTTGCCATGTGCCAACACACACATGAAAGATAAAAAATGATCATGTTGCTGTCATTTTTAAATCTTTAATTAACTTTGAAATATATTCACTGAACAAATTATTAAAATAACACAAAAATACTTAAACATTAATTTTTCTGTTAGAATTGTAATGTAGATTGTAATGTAAATTGTAATAGAGAAAAATAGTGTTAACTGTGGCTTCAATTTCTGTTTGGGCAATTTTTTATCACGTTAAAATCAAGGTTCTTCTGTACACACAAGGGGATTTGCCTCATACACTAAGCTTCTTTCTTTACCTTCCAACATGCATGAAGAGTGCATCAGGAATGTTGCTTTTTTGCAGATTATCAAATCTTACAAGTAAAAGTAAGAGCTGGGTCACAATACCGCTACGCACTTGAACTCAGAGCACATCAATCTCTTTCCAGCTTTATCATTAAACTTACTGTGCAAGCTTTGACCAAGCCAGGTTTTGAGGTGCAGATCCAAAGCCAAAAAAAAAAAAAAAGAAGGAAAAAAGGCTGAAGCCTCCAGGGGTTAGGGCTGAGAAAACCCAAGACCACCCCACAGTGCTATTGAGATTGTTGGGTTTCTGTGCATGATGTCCTATGCAGTTAGCAGTCTGCCTGCCTGAAGGGACAGAGCCTGCCAGAAGAACATGCCTAGGCCTAACCAGGAAACATTGTCAGCAGGGAAAATTCCCCACCCAGGCTTGTAAGAGGCGATTTAAGGGTCCTGTTGAATAGTCGAAGGACTAGGTGGGAGTGGCACTATTACAGCAGCTGTTCCTATGGCTCTGCATGGTGCAAGCTAGCTTCAGGGAGAGCTATAGCATTTTGAAACATCCTTCCAATGCAAAAGAGTGAGAAAACACTAACATTTTTAGAAGACAGAACTTTAATTTCCCAGCAAATTCCATGTATGTATGACAAAATATGGCCTATTTTATTGAACAAACACATTAGTCATACATAGTCAAATAACAAAAAAACTCAAACCAGAATATCTCTTGTGAGTAACCACTCAATCTTCTTAACCTGGTCATCCACCTCCTTTGCCACTCCTGCACCTGTAGAGGACTTACAGAAGCAGCCCTCAGGGATGCAGAACACATGGCGGGAGGGTGCCATATACAAAGTACCGAGAACTCCCAGGACTCCCAAGGTCACTGGTAGCTCATCAGCAGACACCTAAGGTGCTGGGAATTTCTTGCCACCCCTTAAAGCCACAGAGTTTCAAGGGAGCCCTTTGGTCAGGCACCTAAATGCAGTTATCCCCTTTCTAGTGTAAAGCACAATTAGGCGTGTTTGCAGCTTGAGTTGTCTGGCAGCCTAAAGCCCAAGTGATGATTTTCCTTCCCCTGGCAATCCACCTGCTCAGCACTTGGAGCACAGGACAAACCACTCAGTCCTGATGGTCTGCTGAAGACTGAATATATATGAGCAATGCCTTCTGCCATCTGTAATTAAAGGAGTAGGATTTTTGCTATTACTTTTAAAATCACATGAAAATAATGTCATGTCCTTGACTGCTGATCTACTGATGAGCTGCATGTGGTCAAGGATATTTTAGAAGTAGAACTGAGCTTGTTGTTAAGCTAAAACAGGGTGAAGACTGTGCCTGACCCTGGTGTTACTTTGGGTGGGGCATCACTCATAGTGGGAAGGAGATTTGGCAGAAGTCAAAAGAAAGGGAATCCTGCATTTTTCAAGATTAAAATATATGTTGTACATATTCTTCTGAAACATCCCCTGTAATTTTTTATTAATAATGCATCCATTTTACTTTGGTTTGAGACACGGTGCTAGGATGTGTTATTGAAAAAAAAAAGAGGAATTTTCAAAAGTCCATGACAAGAACATGAATAAGGCAGTAAAAAAATCACCCGTTCATTTATGAATTTTATTTCAAGTGGCAGTAAGTAGTAACATCTTTTCCAAAGCATCGTTAGAAATATGTTTATTTGTTGAACTTCAGCCCTCAATCATCATCATTTTTTAGGTGCTTGAAATCCCAAAACATTAGATTAGATAGATTTTGAAAAGTTTACAAGATATTTTATATACATAATAAATCTTTTTGAATGATGTTATGCAGAGTTGACAAATCATTTCAAGAATTTGTTTATAAAATAGTTCTGAAGTCTGGCTCCTCCAAACTAATTTTCTGGGCTATTTTACTAGGTTAATAAATAAATTAATAAAATAAATAAATAATTAAAATTACCCAAGCATTTTAGTTCATTTGGCTAGCAAAAGGATTTCAAATAACTTCCAAATTGTCCAGTATATCTTTCTCTCACTGCAAAATGCCTTTTTTGTTTGAGGCAGCTACATGAAAATATTAAGGATAAATTGGTTATTTCCCTCATTATTTGTGTGTATTTTTTTTAATCAGTGGCATTTTTTTGGACCGGAAAATAATTCCTGTAACCACACAGACTAAGCAAAAAAATTTTTTTAAAATGGAAATTAACAGTTCTTCAATCATCATGTGTTTTCGTAAAGGTAATATCTGATGCTGAGCCTGGAGTACCAGCAGTACATACCTTCTCCTCCCCATTTGAGATATAATGGAGAATCCAGTGAAGAAGACTAAGGTTACTGTGGGGAATGGAAGAGCAAGATAAAGACGTGTCTATGGGATGTGTTTGTAGGCTTTGTTAGACCTTTCCTGTATGTCTCACGCTTTATAAACGCCAGTTGTCCAAACATGCAAGTGTTACTAGAAAAAATAAAGAAAACTGTTTGCAATTAGCTTCTACGCCTGTGTAAAATAGAACTGAAACAGAAACTTAAAAGCACTGACATTTTTTACACTCAAGCATTTCTAAAACTTTGCAACAGCTTCCATTTAAAAAAATAAGAAAAAGAAGTTTCTGTAGTGAGAAGAAATATTAGGAGTAAGTTTATAATTCTTTCCTTTTTTTAGTTTATTTTCTCCTTAAATCCTGGCCAGTGTTAAATCTCCTGCAAAAATATTCTTTTATCGTGACAGATTACTTAGAACTAGATCCTGCAAAGACTGGAACAAATCAACATTGCTAGTTCACAGGGAAAATCAGATTTGTTCTGGCCAATAGTTCAATTCTTATGAGTTGTGAAAACTTCCACTCCTTACTTCCATATGTGTTTATGGTAATAATAAAAGCTCATCGTCTTAATGAGAAGCTGTAGTGAAGTTTTCAAAGCATGCAGAACCAGTTCTTGCAGAACTGTATGTGCTAGGAAGAGTAGTTAGCTGCTTCAGTGGTACAAGGATGGATGATTGTTTGTGTGATAGCTCCATGCCACAGTGGAAACAAAGCTGCACAGGTTGAGAGCGTGGTTAGAAGAGGAGATCTGTCAGTAAGGACCAGAGTCCTGGCCCAGACATGAGAAACACTGTGGCAGTCAAACATTGCAGCATGATTGTGGGGGCTTACAGGAGCAAACAGCATAGCAGGACATGGGAAACTGAGTGAGGGGACAGCCAGCAGAAGACAATCCAAACAGAATTTACCCTTGACCCTACCTCTTGTTAGCAAACCGTGATGCTCACAAGTTATCCCAGGGAATAAAAGTGTAGGTCAGCTCCTTGCATACAAGGGTTCAGAAAAGTTGGCAAGAAATTTAGGAAGAAATTCATCCTTCCCAAACTAAGGGGTCTACAGCATAATTTGAATATGGCAAAGTAGGGAGGATGTGCTATAGAATCCTCAAAATATGGTGAGCAGAACAGGGTGGAGAGAGACACTTAGAAAGCAACATGAAGTGATCTCAACAGATGTCAAAATTTTCCTAAGCAAAACAGATGTTCCTGTCCTTCCTTCCTTCAGTCCTGACTTCTTTTTGTTTCTTGATTTACTTCTGTTTGGCTGCTTTTGTTTTTTTTTTTTTTTGTTGTTTTTTTTTTTCCAGAACATTTTTCTCTTTGTCTTAAGAAAATAAATGTAATTTAGTGTTTTTCTTGTTGTTGTTGGGGATTAGTTTTGTTTTTTTCCTGTGAGAAAAGTGAGGATGAAGGTGGTGAAGAGTCTAGAGTGCAAGGCTTGTGATGGGAGGCTGAAGGAGCTGGGGTTGTTTAGCTTGGAGAAAAGGAGGCTCAGGGGTGACCTTATTACTCTCTACAACCACCGGGAAGGAGGCTGTAGCCAGGTGGGTGTCAGTCTCTTCTCCCTGGTTACAAGTGTCAGGACCAGAGGAAATAGCCTCAAGTTGTGCCAGGGGACATTTAGATTGGATATTAGGAAAAAATTCTTCACCAGAAGGTTTGTCAAACACTGGAACAGGCTGCCTATGGAAGTCTTTGAGTTATCACCCCTGGAGCTATTTCAGGCATTTGGGGACACGATTTAGTGGTGGACTTGGCAGTGTTGTGTTTATAGCTAGATATTTGAGATATTTTTCAACCTAAGTGATTCTATGATTCTCTTCAGGCATAAAAGGTGTGAGAAAGCACCAGTCAGAATTTAAAAATCTTTTCCATTGTTCTCACTCACCTTTCGAGAAAATTTTTTTAATTGGCTTGAATAAAAATAAAAAACTTCTAAACCATCTTAATGAATAACTTCCTCTGTAACTCTTGCTTCTTTCTTCCAAAATGTACCATCTTTTAATGCAATCTAAAAAACATCTTAGAATTAAAAAATATTTTTATAAAGGCTCTGAAGTTTGCAGCAACTGGAATAAAGACTGTAAAATAAAAGTGTTGGCTCAGCAATTTTAGTTTGTTATCACCAAATTATCTACTTTTTTCCCTTCTGTAGGTGTAGCAAAAGAAAATTTAAAATAAATGTATTTATTTTAAATAAATTTAAAATTTATTTGCAATGAAAATGAGCTGTTAGTTCTAGAACTTTGAAGCCCTCGCAAATCATATAAGCATTTAGTATAATTACCCATGTTAACACCTTTTGCCTTCTGAGCCAATTTGTTCCAACAGAATCAACAAACTTGCCTATTAAAGGCAACAAACAAATATCTGCATGCAACAGGAACCAGGAAGGGGTGCATATTTCAGAGTTTCTAACTGTAGTTCACTGCTTGCCAAGAAGATTCACTGCATAAAAATGGCACCAGATTTTAACTTTGGAGCCATTCAATAGAAGCCTTATATACACACAATATAGACAGACATAAAATGACTGCAATATGTATTAATAAAGACATGCTGAATAAGCCAACCAAAGCCACATAAGTAGGTTTTAAAAACAAGGTCATCTCTTTTTTTTTTTTTTT
>VXBI01013141.1:314870-414123 GCA_013397375.1 Toxostoma redivivum
TTTTTTTTAACTGATTAAAATAGTTATTGTTCCAATTTGCGGAGTTTATTCTGAGTTATATAAAAACATATGTTGCTAGTACTAGCAAATTGATTACAAAAGCAATCACCTGTTATTATCATCTGGAAAAGACAGAGAACAAGGTATGCCCTAATGATGGCTACATTATCTCATTTCACAACATTTAAAAGGAAAAAGGTCTTTTCTTGTGATTGTAGATAAAAGTAATCTCAACTACAGCCAAAATGTCTTTATTAATGCAAGATACTTAAGTTAATCTGCCTTTTCCTCTGTGCCCTATCTGACACTGTATATATTTAATGCTGTTTACTAATTTGTCTCTCAAATGAAGCTTGGCATATTTACAGCCTATTTTTTTCTCTGATAGAATGAAACACACAGTTGAGATCCCAAGCTACTGAGTCAAATGGAAAAAAATAAACTTCCTACAGCATGTTTCATTTAGTCTCAATCAACCAAACTGAATCTTCCATGGTACAGGTAAATTTATTTCTTTTCTTCAAAAACTGCCATTAATTTAGGATTTTTTCAGAAACCTGAAAGCAAAGTTTATGTCACATATTAGCAAAATTGAAAGTAGCATATTGCCTCTCTGAAGAAAAATGAACAAGCCTTTTATGTTAAAGTTTTTATAAATTAATCAGGACACTGTGGACCTAATTAATCTATAATATTGCTAATAAGGGTGGCAGAAAAATTAATCATTCAACTTTCATAACTCAAATTCAAAATAACTAGCAATAAAGTGATAAAGCCAACTCCAATTCAAAAATTAAGCAAAGTACTCATTAGCTTGTGTAACTTTACATCTGAGAAATATTTTTAGAATAAAAGTGCACACTTCCAGATTCAGTGTGTATTCTCATGCCAAGTACTCTCAAAAAAAAAAAAAACGTTCAACAAAATACCTTTGTATTGTCAGGTACCTTGATTGCCACTATTTTTTCATTCAAATAACTAAGGATCCACTGCACAAAACTCTCCAGACACTTTTAACTGGGGAGATATGGTTATATTATTGTATTCTGAATCAGATAACAAAATACTTCTATTGCTTTTTGTTGTTTTTACTCTTTTCTCATAGCTTCCCTTTGAGCATAGAGAACTTGCAAATTTCTGAAATGCCAGTAAGTACTTCACATTTACTCCATCACAGAAGTAATCAGATGCTTAAATTATCCACCTTCCTGGATTTTGTTTTACTTCCTTTCTCCTGATACTGTGAAAGCTGAATCCACTCAGATATTTTTGCAGACACTTGTGAAAAATAAGGCTGTGCATATTTTTTACAATAGAGTCCATGGCTAAGTGGCCTATAATTTGCATCACATTGCATTTTTTATCTTGAAATATTTAGGATTTTTTCTGGCAGTTGTTTTTCTGGTAGCAAATCCTACAGTTTAAAGCAGCCTAACATTTTTCATTATAAAGTTCTTGTCTGTTGCTTTTAGGATGCCAAACTTCAGCTGTTTGGATTGCATTTTCTACAGTAGGCATCTGACCTCAGACACTTTACAAAACTCAACCCTTACAACAAAAAAGCTTAACAGCACTGGACTGCTGATTTAAGAAAATGAAAAATCCCTTTCTTTGAGAGACTTTCTGCATATTATAGCTTAATTTCAGAACTGTACCCATTATGTAAAGCATACTTTTTGTGTCAAGGTGGTCCTAAGACTTCCACTTCAATACAGGCAAGTTAAAAGTAGCCAAGCCAATGGACATCCTTTCTACAAACCAGTGAAGGCCATGGGCATGCCCAGTGTAAGATCTGGGCTCTTCCTGCATACTGAGCTGGGTAAGCAGGGGAATGAAGCAACAAGACAAATACAGTTTAGCAGTAAGGCAGAAACCAGCTTGCCACTTGAATAACCAGGGTAAGACTGGAGCGATTTGTAGTCATTACAGAAGCGGTAGCTTTTAAGGAGGGATTTAAATGAGGAGAAAATTGTGGGTGTTAGTGCATAGCTCCAATGTGCTTGAAGGAAAATGGATAAGCGGGTGATCAAGGCGCTTGGTCGCAGGAAAATTAGCACTGGTGAGACTACCTGAGTAATGCTCAGGGTCATGAACAAAGGATTGCAAAATTTAGCCTGAAGTTTGTAAACACACACCAAAGAACAATTGCCAGCCTAATTCCTGACAAAAGAAATATGAGGAAGATAAAAATATTAATGTAAATGTTGCATTAAAAATTAATTAATTATGCTATTAAGAGATAAATTTTAAACATAAGATAATATAATATTTTGTTAATTACATACTGTGTAGTCATTACTCAATTTAAAAGGCCTGTAATATTACAAAGGAACTATTGTAAAGTGATTACTCCAATAAGTGAGGAAGAATTAAGCCCTATATAAATCACATATTAAAGAAAGTAAATGTAAGCTTAAACATAGCATTATTGACAAACAATGTATCTATTGCATTTCCATGGAAAACTGTATATTAAGGAAAAATGATCCAATCAAAAGTCTTGAAAGTACAACATTAGATTTGCTATAATTAAATATTTTACTCTGGCTTATAATAGTCTTCAAAGGTAAATGTCATCATTCAGTTAGCTTTTAAGAAGATTGTACTTTGCCATCACACATATGGGCACAGACTCTGTTTTTAATTGTTGCCAGTAAAGCTTAGAAAAGTTTTCAGTGTTGCTTGGTACAAGGACATAAATATTTTTATCTAAACAGTTCAGTTCATATAGATTAATGAAGCCTTTTGGCATGTATAATTGTCAAATTTATGTGGAAATATACCTTGCCAAGGTACTCCATTTTGTGAGGATAAAAGCCTATAGTATGTAAGCATATTTATTACATTATCCAATAATTTTCTTATATAGAAACCACAGTTCTCGAGATTTCTTAATAACAAAGACAACTTTGATGTTAATGTGAGGTCTGTGAATGAACAGTTCTGGTTTATTCCAGGCGTCTGAAAAGAATCTTTTAAGGAAATTTAAACTGATAATAAATACCTTTATTTATTTAAAAGTCAAAATTTTAATGTAATATCTTTCAAACTTGCAAAATATCTAATATCTCATCTGAGAGAAAGATAAAATATTGAAATCACAGAATATCTATTAAGTTATGACTTTAACATATCCACTTTGACTAGTATCTATATTTAATTGATCTTTCATTAGTTAAAATTAGTACTTAGGTGTAGAAAGTTTGCCAAGAAACAAATTTGTTCTGGTTTCAATATTTTCATCTCAGTATTTGCTATTATTATTGATTCTTCTTCATTGAAAAGATGTTGAAGAATTGCTCATGGTAAGATTATTCCAAAGAGAGTTCAACTTATTTTGGCTAAGCTGTGTATTGTTTGGAATACCAACACATTTGGAAGGAGCAGTGGTTAATCATGATGTGCTTTCATTACAATGTTCCCAATTATTTGATTTTCCAAGAATCAGGGCTTCCACCAACAATTCCTTATACTAAACATCCAGTCTCAATTTGAATATGAGCTGGAGGTTACATATATGTAGTCAAGCCTGGGAAACGTGTGACTGCTAAGAGAATACATGAAGGTATTTGGAGGTATTTTCAGGTTAAAAGTCTTACATGTGCTGGAGCTTATGAAATGCAGAATTGGGTACTAGTTAGGAAGGGTTTGAAGAAAAACCCAATTCTTTTCCTCATATTATTCATTTGAATTTGTGCTTGTGGCCTTACATTTCTTTTTAGGCTGAATTAAGATTTTATAGTGGTATGTAATCACTTTTCTTTAACATGGTAAACAATTCAAAGTATTTAATTTTTTTCCACGCAAATTTTTCTGTAATCATGTGGTGGTTTTTTTTTTAAATTATTTTCAAGGGTCTCTAATACTTCTTCCTCCTATAGAAGTGCAGATTCCATCTATATATTCTGGTGATTCATTGTCAATATTGTGAGTACCCTAGCCAGAGGAGTAATTATTTCCTATTGCTGCTATTCTGCCAGGGTATTTAAATACCATCTTTTGACACAGTGGCACACTGATGGTGTCCACAATGACATTCTTTTTCTGCTGGAAAATACAAATTTTTTCAACCTGTTCTAGAGGAAAACCTTTGTTGAGGTAGAAAATCCTTTTTAAAGCAGCATAGATGTCTGACTCTGTATTATAATACATTTTTGCATGAATGGACCAATGAGCTGAATATGTCTATTCATCATCAAATAAGCTGAATCTCTGAATCACTGCCTATGGTCTACTGTCTACCAGTGCATATTATATACAAGGTTTGTCCACGTTTTAAATTTATATTTAATGGTAGATGCTAAAATAAAATATTTGTGAGAAATAATCCCTTAGAATCCCAGCTGAAATATCCATTTTCACTTCCATGCTGACAGGTAATTTTTGGAATCCTTTGTTCCATCATGTTGCACCATTTTATGTTCACTTCATTGAAACTATATCATGCTAATTTTTTTTCAGACTGTTATGTGGTACTAATTCAAAACTGTTCATAATTCCACAGATATTCCACCTAAATGGTCATCTTTTATCAATCAAAATTCTTACTCCTGTTAAAATTGCAGCAAACCTACTTGAAATCATTTACTCATAAGAACTATTCATAGTCTATAGAAGGTCACTCCAGTTCTCACAAGAACTGGATTATTTGTATAAAAAACCTTTGTAAGTTCAATCATATCTTTACAGTGGTACAGTGCAGTAGTATTTTAACAGTATGAAGGATTTGACAGTGCTCAATAAAAGATAGAAATATGAACAGGAGTGAGTGACACAAGTACTCTGCAGTACCTATACAAAGTGCAGTACTTTTAAGGAGTCTATTTGCATTTGAACTTTGAATTTGGCAGGTTTTCTTGTTTGTTGAGATCTTTTCTTTCCTACACTTCTGCCACAAATTTCAAGTTCTTTTAGTATATGCTTGTGATGCAATAGAATATAATATAGAATATAAAATATATAATATAATGTAATATATCTATGGGAGTTCTTTTTATTTGTCCATTCTCAATAGTAATGTATGAACTAACATTGATGTATGCTCTAGGTGATATTAAATCAACTCATTCTTTTTACAAAGCCAGATTTTTCTTAAATTTATCAATGTGGTAATGCTGCCAAGCCATACACTAAAGAGTTTGACAGTATAAATCAAGTCCCTTTATCTTCCAATCCATCAGTACATTTCTTTGCTTAAAATTTATTGCCCTGGCAGTTGCACATATGTGGGGGAAGCCAGCTACTGTAAAGATTTACATCCCTAACATTTTTTTTTCAGGACAAACAGTGCAGAAAGAAATGGTCTCATATAGAAGGAGAAATGCAACAAACTAGTTACTTTTTAAGATCTATTTACTTATCATTTTATTATTTAACTTTAATTTTACATATTACTTTGATTTTTCTTGCTTTAACATTAATATTGAATATCAACTTTAACCAGCCTTTACTTCATTTTTAAAAGGACTATTCCAACCATATCTGCACTTATAATCTTCAGATGAAACTCAATAGGATGCTAGCCAGGGGATCTAAGGAAGAATGGGAAAACAGGATTGGGGACTGAAGAAAGATGTATTTACACAGACTATGTCTGTTGTGAAGGTCTCTTAGTAATTAATGAAAATAACTACAGAAGTTCTGAATAGCGGATGACCAACAAGACAAGTTTAGTATCTGAAACCTAATGGGGACCTCACTCTTCATATTTTACTTGGAAAAGGTATTATTTCTTGCATTTGATGGCTAAAGCTCATTGTTGGATGCTTAGCATTGGCTTGTATGAAAATAAAAACAAACCCTCAGTCTCTCTTCAATTAGTTGTACTTAATTATTTTTACTGTAGAACAAAATGCAGGCTTATGATTGTGCAATGTATGATTGGTGTCTACAGAGGTAATATACAGGCACTGATTTTCAGACTAATTAGCTGTTGCCACACCCATAATTTTAAGGCTGAGATAATTTAGGACTTAAAGTTGGGCAAGAAAGCTATTATGCTCCACCAAAATTTTCAGGACTGCAAAATAATGCTGTTCAAGAAATTGAGCTCCCTACCTTTGTATTTTGTGCAAAGAAACAAAGAAGAAACCCAATCTCCATCCGACCATATAGCAAAAATATTCATATCCACACCATCGAGCACTGCTTTCCTTGAATGACTCTGGAGCTGTGAAATTCATTTACTTTCGTCACAAGTGAGTACCCTAAACACCAGAGAGTTCATTGGTTTACTCTGTGTTTGTAACTCATTTGTTGTGTCCATCAGCTTCACCTTCATCTGTGGATTCCTACCACATCATGGTAGGAGACCTATGAGAACAGTCACACCCACCTCACAAAGGACCACAGTCTCAGGGTTGTTTATGCCAGTGATGGAACTTGCTCTCCAGTTTTAAACATGTACACAATCCCCATCCCCAAAATTCACCCCAGCATGAGGAAACCATTTTTGACAGAACAAATCTGTTTCGCAAGAGATTACCAACTATATCTACTTGGTAGGCAGTGTCTAGATGAAATTTTCAGCAAGCAACAGGAATTGGATTATTTCAGAAGAGAATGAGCCAGGAGCTGACACAACAGGTCAATAGGCAGGGCATGGCCCCACCCATGGGGCAGAGTCCCCCAAGATCTGAGCACAGTGTGTAGAGCAAATTTTTGGTAAAAGGCTACATAAACTGATAGCATTGAGTTTATTTTGACAGTGGAAATCGAAGTGCTTCTAATTTTTTAATAAAAAAAATAATAATTATAGCTGTGAGGAAATAATGAAAAATATGTTTTCTGTATGTTTGGAATGGCACTTCCTTGTCATATTTTAACCATCTGCCCAAAACTCATGTAACTTTTCAAGCTTTCTCACACTGTATAAACGAGTGTGTTTCTTCCATTTGTGTTCTATTGCAGCTAACAGTTTATCCAGTGATTTCTACTTATCTTGCAATTTAATTTTGACTAGAGTCTTTAGTTTGCAATTATAATTTGAAGAAAGAGAAAATCCACTGGGCCAGTAAGTCAGACAACTCTGGAGGGTAAAACAACTCTTTTGTTGACAAAAGTTTGGATATTGTTATCCAGACAACATACCATGGTTGGGCTATACCACATGCCTTTCATTATTATGAGTTCTACCATTGGGGTGCTGCCTACAGATATATATTTCAAGCAAATCAATTTTTTAAAAAAAATCATGAAAATCATGCTGGACTCTATGTCCTCCAGTATATAGTAGGAGAATAGTTAGTGTGAATAAAGACAATGCAAATGAAAGCAGCCTCTGAATCCAATTCCAACTCAGAGGCATCTAAGTTTAACAGATAAATCTTCCCCCTCACTAGTGGTTTTAAAAGTCTCCTTCATTTTCCTTTCAGAACCTTTCTATAATTAATAAGATTGTTCTTACAATTATTCTGGTTTATATACGTTCTTTTTATGCATATTTTCTTTGGCTCTGATTTAAAGTCTTTCCTTAACAGTAGAAAATACTTATTGTCTTTAGGGGGTGTTGATCTGGTTTATCATAACAATTTAATTTTTCTTTATATTATTTTACTTCCTCATCATGCTATAAATTAATTTTTCAAACCTGTTTGGTGGCCATTGCCTTGCCTAGAAAGTTTCATTTCTCATTAAAATTATCCTCATATTTACATGTCTCTGAATGCTTTTACATTCAGTTTTTTGCCCTTTCTAGAGTAAAAATCTAGTGATATTCCAAGTATTTTTTTTTCTTTTTTATAATATGCAAGAGAATTTTTTGAAAAGAAAACTGATTGCATAATAGTTTTAAATACTTCATTAGAGAACTTTGGCTCCTTCTGAGCTTAAGCTTAAAGTAGAGCTGGTTTTAACTAGAACATGCTTTGCAGTTAAGCAGACCACATCTTAAGACAGCTTTTTAATCCCTCTGATAATTGCTTTTTACTAGAAAGAATCACCATTTATGGAACTTCTGTTCATACATATTTCACACTGCAGAAATGGCAGCATAACTTTCATGTAAAACACACTGAGAACCTCTAAAACATAGAATTTCATAGATATGTTTCGCTGCTTCACTGAGACATCACAAAGTACATATTAACAATTACTCTACAGTCAGTAGCAAACACTTTGTGTGGGATTCTTGTGCTCTCTGGCACAGAAATGAGAGGAATAACATTAATCAAATGTCATTATTAATCCCAGCAATTTGTTTTGTACTAACCACAGTATCATCTCTGTGACAATATCCAGGTTATCTTTTGCAATTTTGTACCTCAGAGTGTTGAATGTTTAAAAGGAACAATAGTAAGTCTCTGTATGTATCTGTGTGCACCCTCCTCAAAGGCTTTGATTTATTAACAAAAACTGCAATGCAACTACACACATCAAGAGTCTGCCAAAATCATAGAATCTTTGCAATGGTACCCCAGATTTGCCTAGATTTCTCTGGGGATATTTCATCAAGGTTGTAATCAAATGTAAGGTATAACCTGCTCAGAAAAAAGAATAGACAATGGATACATTTGTCATACAAAAGGCTAAGATTGCAGAAGGCTAAAGGAGAAAAGCTCATAATAAAAATTGGTGTTCGAGACCCACCCAGTGTAGTCACCTTACAGTCAGGTGTGGTTTCACAAGCAAGGGAAAAGGACAGTGACAAATACAGCCAGGTGGTCTTTTTGTGGCACAGCTGTGTTTGAAGCTGTGCTGTGCTGAACTGAGCACCCAGTGCTCAAGGCCATGCAAAACCATTGGTGAGTTTGGAAAAACTCACTAGCTGTGGGCCTCAGCTCATAGCCACCTTGCACTGGAAGAGACAGAGAGCCTCCAAAAGAACTGCCTTGTCCTTAGTTGTCCTTACAGCTATTCTACAGCTATGTTAGCTGTATTTTGAAACATATTCACTTGAAACACTTCATCCTCAATCATTGTTCTTTGACTACATAATTATGAAAACAAATGTCTTTTGAGTATAGCCACAGTCTGGCATTTGATATCTAGACCTTATAGGATGCAGAAAGCTGAAGAGAGAGGTCTCCAAACTTAGCAAGAAATACAGGTAATCACTCCTCTTTGGTCTCTGCAGTAGAGAAATTCTCCTTCATCTTGTTTCCCCCAGTACTTATCCATGGGGTTCATTTGGCAAACTGGTGCCAAATATTCTTGCACTTCAGTTTATGGGTTTTAAATAAGTTTTCAAACAATTGATTTGCTAAAAATATCAGTCACTCAAGTACTGTGATATTCCAGGTTGTTCTGTTACAAGGACCCAAATTTGAACACACCTATCTTGTCTCCCAAAATTATCATGACAAAACATCAAAATTTTATCAGCATAATGTGCAACATATTCATCCCCACATGCTATGAAAGATACTCGCCCTCCCATATTATGTACTATATTTAACTGATAATGAAAACCAGAAATTCTAAAGTGTTATTTACCTCAATCCTTAATTCCTTTTAGTATTGCCTTGTTTCACTTTTTCATCCCTACTCTAGATCATAGGCAGGAAACAAATTATAGCAAGATGGCAAATTGATCTTCCGGCTTCTGAATGATCTGTGGTTTTCTAGCAGAACATCATCACTTCAAAGCCATTTTGAGGGTTCCCTGTGGCAGGAACATTCCTAAGGAGCATTGCACCAATCGCAGACTTTTCTAGTTGCATGCAAGCTTCCAGAGTGGGAGGAAGGGCAAATGGCCTAAGCTTGGTCATCTCTGCATGAAAGAAGTCTCTGAATAGCAGAGAGTTTAAAAGTACAATACATTGACTACAGACTAATGCAAAACAATAATACAACATATCTGTCTGCACGAGACAGATTCTTTGTAGATGAAATACACACTGCAATAGTAAAAGGTATATTACTACCAGGTCAATAATTTTATAAAGGATAACACTGTAGAGAATGTTAGAGAAACTGATAAAATCATATTTGCACAAATTCTGTGATTTAGCTCCTCAAGTCTGAGAAGAAAACCTTTGATTAATAAGAATTGGCTAATGAATTTTTCACAGACTGATTTGCTTTGTTCATATGTTCTTTGCAAAAGCAAAAGTAGGAATTATGGCAACATGCTGTTCATACCAAATTCAGAAAACTCAGCCAAGGAGTCTACAGCTCCTCCTCTCGCACACAGTAGTATAGGAGGCCATGTCATCCTCTATCACAGGAGATATTCCCACAGCAGAGGCTTCCCATGGTCTGCTTTCCTGTCCTTGTACAATTGACAAAGAGCAATAGCTTGCTTTATTCTTGCTAGTGTACCAGTGAGGGTTCACTTCACAGACTGTTGGACGGGAACAGTCTAGGAGAGACCTGCAGCTGGATATCTTATACTTGGTGGCTAGAGCAGTTTCCTGGAGAGCCTGGAAAAGTGAGTGTTTTCCATGTCAAAGGGCTTGGTGGCCAGTTAAAGTGCTATCCATACGGATAGATATACAGTCATGAGATTAAACTGGTCACTCTGAAATTCACTTTGCATGTAATTCTGTTGAATCTAATACATAATTATAATTATTATTAATAACACATAAATATTCTGGGAAAAGATTGGTTTGGTTCTTACCTCAAAATTATGTTTGCATGCCTATTTGTTCCATTTTTCTGATTTTACTGACAAAACTATCAGCTGAAAAGTCAGAGTAAAGATCATGTGATTTTTTTTTTAAATTTTGAGTTCATGCATCTTAGCACTACTCTTTTTCTTACAAAGTTAAAAATTATTTTGAATTAAAACTTTATATGTAGAAATATTCTATAAAATGTGGTATTTGAATGTCAAACTTTGTTGTTTAGACTGCAGCACACTATCTCATGCTTTCAGTTGTACAGTTCTCAAAGTTTACCTCGATTGAATTGCTTGTCTTAGAGATAATTGCAGGAGAAGATGTTCTTGGTCTGTTGAATTAATTATTATTGCAGATTATCTTTGCAAAATACGCAAAATATGCCATAATGAGTAAGCTATAAAATAAGGAATGAAGGAATGTGACAGGATTTTATTAAAAAACAAAACCAAAACATTTAAGAATATGTTTTCTCTTAGAATTAAAATTTGAAAGTTAACAAATTAATAGTTTCATATTTAGATTCTGATTAAAAGCGAGATTTGAGCACTACATTGTTATATTTAAGAAAGCATGGAACAAAAGTGCTGGCACATTTTTCCCTATTCTGTGCCTTCTCACTTCCCCAACCTTTCTGATGTCTTTCCAGTTTGGAGCTCCTGCTTAGATAAAACAGATGACTTTCTGGGCCTGCTTCTGCTAACAGCAGGCAGGAGCAACGGTGACTGATTGGTTGAAACATGAGGATTAATGGGTATTTATATTTCATTAAATTTTATGCTCACTGGAGAATAATGTATCACTCGCAGATATTGAAACATATGTCAACCCTATCCACTTACATATAATTCAATTTGACTTAAATGCATTGATCAAATTTTATTAAAGTCCAATATATCTTCCAAAAAGGCCTGCTAACACAATATTGCTGCTTCACATTCATCAGATAAAAGGAGGCAATTGTGTTGTAATTCCATTTATACCATTTTTCGGGAAAAGGGAGATTATTGTGAAGCGAATACTCATTACAAGGTGACTGGTGTTGGCTGAAGGACTTGAGACTGAGATTATTAAGTGAATTCTCAAGTGGTGCCCTTTAGTTAAAATTACCCCAGGGTGGGTCATGCCTGTTTTCATGCCCAGTGGAAAAGAGAGATCAGCATTGTTAACGATATTATCCAGGAAAGTTTGCCATGTGAGATTTTGAAAAACACTAACAATTTGTTTTGTTTTGTTTTGTTTTTCATTTAAAGCTCTGTTTATGAAACATGCATAACTGTGATTGAAATACTACTTTTCTTTTTTTCCCTCTTTTCCCTTCTCTGCATCCCTCCTTTTTATTTTACCTTTGCTATTATTCATACAGAGATGTTTAAGAAAAATATAAAATATTTATTTATTCACTTTTTCACCTCACAGAAAATAAGGGTGTTTTATATAGCCCCCATCTCTAAACAACCACAGAAATAATGGGATGTTTCTCAAGTATTTGATTTTAGTCTCTTTCTTGCAGTTTGTACTGTGCAGAATAGAATTAAAAAGAAGAGGTTTTAGCCCTCTTAATGAAAGGAAGTAAAGATTTCAGCAGGGTCATTTAGTCCTCACTCTCAAACTATCAGCAAACAGTGGGGTTGATGCAATGTGTTTTAGCAAGCTTGTTTCTGGTTCATGCTTTTTACAGGCTAAACTTCCTACCTTTCAGTGTAAAAGTGACCATTTCAACACAGGCTTTCAAAGAAGAGGTTCACTTATAGACTGGAAAACAAAGGAATAGCGAGGAAGAATGCAAAAGAGTCAAAATAAGGGAGTCTGAAATTCTAGAAATACTCTTAGGAAACATAAAAAACTGTATTTACATCATATGGGATTTGAGCACATCACCTGAATTAGTGTCCTTTCTCACAAGGTTGAAGTAATTTTAAAGTCACTGTGATTCTCACTTCAATAAAAGCATAATTTTTCTAATGTTAGGTACCCTGGAGAGCTTCCCCCGGATAAGGAAAATCTTATTTTTAGCAAAAGTTTCTCCTCTTGGCCATACTTTTTATTTCCCATGAGTGCTATTTTGTTCTACACTAAAAGACTTACAAACACAGTAAAGATTCCCATACAGGTTTATTATAGTGTTTGTCAAAAATAATAAACAATTCCAAAATTGGTACATTCACTCAATTTATAATATATGATCAGAATTTATTGGAATAAATAAAGAAGTGATATATCAAATGAAGTAAATATTTCAGGAATACTTCCCCGATAGATGTTTTTCTGATCAGCTGTCATAAAGTTACTGTCCTGATTTCTAGTCATCAAGCAGAACTTAAATATAATTTTTCTTCATTCTTGGGTAAAAAAGTACATTTGTATAAACACAGGATTCCATATTAATATACAGACACGAATTAAATATATTCTTGAACAGAAATTTTAAGTAACATAAAGTGTTGATGATATCCTCCTTCTATCAAAACCCTTTCAAACCCATTAATGCTTTATGTGCTTTATGTAAATAATCAGATTCTGTCAAGATGATTGGTCTTACTCTTCTAAATTCCTGATTTAACTTCTCCCTAAACAAACTGAAAGTACTCTGTTGACTTGGGGAGAAAAGTGCTTGCTCCTTTTTTCACTCTATGTGCTGGGCAGGCCCACCCCAAACTGAAAACATTACAGTAATTTGTGTACCTGAAAATAATTTCCTCCCTTTTAGATAGTGAGTGAGAAAATTTCTTGGCAATTAGTCAGTTCCTTCATCTATACCTTTAGGTTATCATGTATTCTAAGCACCAGGACTTTCACAGGCTCATTGGATATGTTTCAGAGATTAACTCTTTTTACCTAAATAACTGTAATTCCTTTCAAAAACATCTCCTGGGACTTTACAAAGTCAGTGGGTTTATGCCAGTTATATAAGTTCACCGATTTGTAAGCACACACATTATCTTTAGAATACCATTTTTTAATATGCACTTCAGGAATGGTATGGGTTTGCAATAAAAAAAGAAAGGACAAGTAAAATACTTCCATATTGAGATTCGGAAAATAGAACCAAGAACACTTGAACAATTGATGCACAGGAAGTTCCACCTGAATATGAAGAAGAACTTTACTTTGTGGGAGAAAGGCTGTGGAATCTCTTTCACTGTAATTATTAAGGGACTACCTGGATGCAATTCTGTGCAATGTGCTCTGGGCTGACCCTGATTGAGCAGAAAGGTTGGACCAGATGACCCACTGTGGTCCCTTCTCACACTATCCTTTTGGTGAATCTGTCATTCTGTGATATTTCTGTTACTTAGTCTTCTCTGCTTTACAGGAAAACCACTCTGACAGACCTGCACCTCTGAAAGTGTCACATCTATTGTGATGCACCTAGAAGATGTGCAGGAAATATATACAAATGTGAGATGGTCTTGTCTCTATTGCTGCCACTTTTGTGCTAAAATATTTAAAAATCCAGTTCCAGGCACCTATTATAAAGACATTCCTTTAAACAAGGATTGTCACCTCTTCTGAGATTTCTTTGTACCATGGGGTCTGTGCTATTATTGCGTTCAGGATGAGGTACCCTTTTGGCAAAAAAAAATTGCTTTTGCCTCTTTAACTTTCTCGTTGCATCTTTATGGGTTTTTTTCCATTCCCAGTCAGCAGAGAAAATCAAGCAAGCCAGTAAGTCTACCACAACTTCTGGAGAAAGGAATTCTTTCTTCCAGTTCCTACATTCCTCTCCATTTTGTTTCTGGCTGATACACATATGCATAACTACTGTTTGCCAGAAGAGAACATCATAGTTATGCATCCCCATAGTCACAATACTTAAGGTTCAAATTCATGGTGGCATTTATGTTAGACATGCTTTTTACTCAGTGAATTGGAAACAAAAACAGTAGCATGTGGCTCATCTATGAGACTGTGTCATGTGACATGCAAAAGTAACATTCAACCAATCTCAGACCCTCATCACTTCCAGAGAGCAAATATGTGATGTTACGTAGGCATAAAGAATTACCTGTGCTCATCCCTTAAATCAGAAGTCTTGTTGCTTCTTTTGAATAGCATATATGCATTCAAGAATGCTGATCTTCTTATTGATACTCCACAAAGAATAGGGGAAAGGAAAAATTTAAAAAAATATATATTTCTTGTCAGTTATTAATTCAAATCTAATCACATTATAATAAGGTGACATTTTAATTGAGCTTCACCTTTCTATTAACTATGGAAAGATATTACTCTTAAATTTATTTATTGTCAATTTTTTGTTCTTAATTCACTTACAGTTATAAGACCCATGAAAAACTCTCTACTGGCTCACCAAAATTACTGTAAATTCCTGTTTCACTATAATGCTTTCTTTGGTGAGTAGCAGAATATAAAACAATCACTATTAGGGCATTTTCCCCTGTGTTTTTTGGGACTTTGAATGAAAACCTTCTGTTGCAGACTTGACAAAGGGAGAAGATGGTCATCAACATATAAAGTAGAGTAGACACCTATGAGGGGTAAGATGGGCAATTATTATAATTTTTTTTTTTTTTAGTAAAGCTGTGGCATAATTTTTGGGATCATGTTGGCTTATAGTAGGGGTTGAAAAGAGAATGTAGTTGTTCACACCCACCCCTTCCTCTTGTGAAGCATCAGAGGACCACAAGCAGGCCATGAGTGTTTGAAGTGGCTTTGTAGCAGCACAATTCCAACCAAATACGCTATCAGATACCAACAAAAAGTCCCAGAACCCTCCCCAGTGCCACCAAATCACTTGGTGCAGGCACAGACTTCTTTCAGCTCTTCAAGGATGAAGTTTACCTCTGTTGACATACACACAGTTTGCTTACTCAGGTGCAGGAATGGTCGCGCAGTTGTGAACTGGAGACTCGGTGACTCCCCTCCCCCACTTACTCCTCTTTCACCAACCCCTAAAATTACAGGTGGAAGCTGCTTTTTTATTGACAGGATGGGTCTGCTTCTGAGGTAGTATTCTCAAGAGCTGATCTATAAGGAAGAATTACAGCAGCCCAAGGAGAGCTGGCAGACCACAGCAAAGGATGGAAAACAGAGCTGACTTCCAGGCTGGTGCCAGAAACACCTTGTCTCCTTTCCATTCCCAGGTTTTTACCTTTGCTGCTAGACTGTGCAAATGTTCCACAATATTGCTTCTCAAGCTGTTACAGGTACAAGCTATCTAGATATTTAGATACCATGGTATCTAATAGGATGCTATCAATCTTTTATAGTAAGGGAATACATAAATTATAAACAAATATGTCCTTTGGTCTAGTGGAACAGCATAATGATCAAAGACACACAATGGAAATGTATTTGCTTCTACAGTAAGCTTTATTCCCTCAGTGCTCAGTCTGTAGTGATGGACAGGCAGTGAGCTGTCAGTTTTTGTTCTGTTTGTCACACTACACTTACCTCCTGTTGTTTTAAGTAATCAATATGGGGGCTGAAATCACCTACCACTACCTCTGCTACCTACTATTTTGTCCACTCATAAATTATGAATCCCTGCACAACGTCAAGTCTACAATTTCGATTGCATTTGCTAATCATTGATCAATAATTCAAAAGCCTCTTCTTCTTCAAGGGTCCCTAGTTTCCCGGAACATATGGCAAAAGGCTGACAGTGTTCACAAAACTATTCCCTTATCATAAAAGAGGAGCCAGGGAAAACAAGTTGTTGGAAGTTCTTTCTTTCTTTCTTTCTTTCTTTCTTTCTTTCTTTCTTTCTTTCTTTCTTTCTTTCTTTCTTTCTTTCTTTCTTTCTTTCTTTCTTTCTTTCTTTCTTTCTTTCTTTCTTTCTTTCTTTCTTTCTTTCTTTCTTTCTTTCTTTCTTTCTTTCTTTCTTTCTTTCTTTCTTTCTTTCTTTCTTTCTTTCTTTCTTTCTTTCTTTCTTTCTTTCTTTCTTTCTTTCTTTCTTTCTTTCTTTCTTTCTTTCTTTCTTTCTTTCTTTCTTTCTTTCTTTCTTTCTTTCTTTCTTTCTTTCTTTCTTTCTTTCTTTCTTTCTTTCTTTCTTTCTTTTCTTTCTTTCCTCTCCTTCCGTCTTTCTCTTTCTCTTTCTCTTTCTCTTTCTCTTTCTCTTTCTCTTTCTCTTTCTCTTTCTCTTTCTCTTTCTCTTTCTCTTTCTCTTTCTCTTTCTCTTTCTCTTTCTCTTTCTCTTTCTCTTTCTCTTTCTCTTTCTCTTTCTCTTTCTCTTTCTCTTTCTCTTTCTCTTTCTCTTTCTCTTTCTCTTTCTCTTTCTCTTTCTCTTTCTCTTTCTCTTTCTCTTTCTCTTTCTCTTTCTCTTTCTCTTTCTCTTTCTCTTTCTCTTTCTCTTTCTCTTTCTCTTTCTCTTTCTCTTTCTCTTTCTCTTTCTCTTTCTCTTTCTCTTTCTCTTTCTCTTTCTCTTTCTCTTTCTCTTTCTCTTTCTCTTTCTCTTTCTCTTTCTCTTTCTCTTTCTCTTTCTCTTTCTCTTTCTCTTTCTCTTTCTCTTTCTCTTTCTCTTTCTCTTTCTCTTTCTCTTTCTCTTTCTCTTTCTCTTTCTCTTTCTCTTTCTCTTTCTCTTTCTCTTTCTCTTTCTCTTTCTCTTTCTCTTTCTCTTTCTCTTTCTCTTTCTCTTTCTCTTTCTCTTTCTCTTTCTCTTTCTCTTTCTCTTTCTCTTTCTTTCTCCTCTTCTTCTTCTTCTTCTTCTTCTTCTTCTTCTTCTTCTTCCTTTTTTCCTTTTCCTTTTCCTGTCCCTCTTTTTCCAGGGGATAGATTTTTTTGCTATTTTTACCTCATCTTTCTACAGTTAGTGACTGAACAAGAACTTGAATGCCATATCTTGCAGAAGTGTTTTCAGCTTCATACCTTGAGAAGATATTCCACTTATCACACAAAATGGCTAGTTTGGTTTTACAATGATAATTATTGCTATGCTTACTTTTACTGGGACTGAACTATATTTCCCTTTTCCAGAAGGGAAATATTTCATATATATGTTATGTTGTTTATTTGCTATAAAAGGTCATGAAAATGAGATAAAAATAATCTTTATTGTGTGTTCCTGTGAATGCACAACCATGAACACAGTGGGGAATAGAATCTTTCACAAGTGAATCTGAAGTCCTTATCCATTACAAGAGAGTCACAGAATGTCTGCTCCAGTATTTCTTTCTCTGAGGTTGTTTTATTAGCTATTTTACTGCTAGAGTAGGACCATGAATAATAAATATCATCATACAGAACAATTCTGATTACTTCTCCATGGAAACCTTTTAAATGGTCAGATCCTGAAAACACATACAAAAATTCACTTCATGAATTATCTCTGTGGTTTAAAGAAGAGAAGCTCAGGCATGCTAGTATATTTGATTATTTTCATGACTACCTTAAGAAAAGCCTCAAACTTTCTCAGTCCTCTGTCCTATGAACTTAATTTTAGAGGAGATATAAAAAGATTTATTTAGATTGTGGTGTATAAAAGCCTCCTTTAGTAAAATAAACTTCTTATTTTTATTATAATTAATTAGTCAAGTATTTAAATAAAATAAATAAATTAAACCAGTATGCTATGTCATATGATTTTTTTAGTTTTTTTTCACTCTCTAAAATAATGTATTAACTATATCTCTATTTCCTACAGCTGCATGTAACAATTAAATAAGTTTAAAAAAAAAGCAATTTAAATACTTGTTTACAAACCTCTGAAAAATTCACTAACACAGTCATCATATTTTTCTAGGACACAAAACACTGTATGCTTATCTTGAGATTAACTGATGTAGCAGCCACAAGTATAGTTACTATCAGGCTGGCCACCAGTTTTATTCTGATTGTGTCAGATGCTTGTTGGACATTTGAAGGCCAACGTTGGACATTTAAAGGCAGTACCTTGCAAAGTGCTTTACAAGAAACATGAATCACCAAAAAACTGTGCCTTTGCTGCCTGGTAAAGCTCATATTAAAACTGAATTAACATTAGTCCTTTCTTTTAAAAGAAAACAAAAACTCTGCTTTCTTTGAAGTTTAATCCTAATTTCAAAAATTGTAACCCTTTTTTGAATACAATATCCCCGATATCCAGTTTTTGTTGTTTCTTTTCAAAATTGATTTAAATGTCCAAATTATAGTCCTTCAATGATTTTTCATGTACAAATGGGAGGAGAATAATATTATATATATATATCTCAATATAAGTCTTATGTATCATTCTCATGGTGACTAGAATTCATGTTGTGTTGGTTGTCTTACTTGATTCATATCACTGACCAAAGAAGTTAAAATCAAGGTGGCTTCTAAAATCAAGATGACAATATGTTTTATTTCTGTGTTTGATGGTTTTTTGCCTCTCTGGGTAATAATAATTTATATCCTACGTTTTATGTACATGCAGTTTTATCATGTATGGGCACATGAGCTTAGCAGTCAGAAGAACAGAGTGGAAGAGAACAAGAGGAATGGTAATGAGGTGGTGCTGGTGCATAGAATAAGACTTTTCCAATATCAATAACTTAGAAAGTTTCTTGACTAGTTAAAATTATTGAAGTGGAGAAGGTTTATAAGACATAAGGATCACTCCAGATTTTTCCTTTTCTACATGGAAAGATTTCTTTCCTAATCGTAATTCCTTTTTGCATGGCTTTCTTGCTAGAATTTTTGGTCAAAAAACTCAAAAACCTTTCCAAAGAGAGAGAAAATAATGATATGCTTTGTGTAGAGTCAGTAGATGGAAGTACAATTCTGTGTTTCTATGGTATCTCTTTTCATAGCAACACTAAGGATTCCCGAAAGTCAAAATTTACTGAAGATAATGGAGCTTTTGAAAGGATACTGTTTTTGAGAATTATTCTCGAAATCACCAGAAATCTAGTAACATAAGGAGTCTTATTTTTATGATTTTAAGCTAAGATTTGGATATTTTGAAAGAAATAAAATATTGACATTTGTTTTAATAGTGAAACTAAATTGTGTTGAGATCAAAATATTTCACAGAATCCCAAATAAAAATTATCAAAAACATTTTGGTAAAGTTGTCCCAAGCAGACTAAAATTACTTTCTGCAAACTGACAATTGATGACACTGAAGTTATGAATCAAACCTCACATATATAAAATGTGAAATGTCTTATGAATAGTTTTATTTTCAAGTCCGAACTTTAATCTTTGCCTTATTTTACTTCCTACAGGGTCTCTTAGTAGCAGTCATTCCTTTGCCAATTTGGATCAATCATGCCAAAACCAGTTTTGTGGAATATGCTTTTTGTATTTCTGGCAGCAAGCTCCATCATTTTCTAACATATTTCAGAGTCTGTGGTAATGGTAGTGGAAGGAGTCTGCCATAGAGCACAGCTGGACAGTTGGCCAGCATGTAAATAAATATCCAGCTGCTTGACAAAAATGAGTATCAAAATCTGTTCTTGTTCTGTGTTTTTTCCTTAACACGAGGAAAAGTTTTTTACACTGAGGGTGATGGAGCACTGGTGCAGGTTGATCATAGAGATTGTGGAGTCACTGAGGCTGTGGAGTCTCCATCCTCAGAGATACTCAAAGTCTTCCTGGACAAGTTCCTGGGCAACTGGCTGTAGGTGGGCCTGCTTGAGCAAGGAGGTTGTATCAGGTGGCCTTCAGAGGTTCCTTCCCACCCCAGATATTCCATGATTCTAAAGCTGTGCTCTTTCTCTCTCCTCAAAGATAACAAAATTATATTATTAGCACTGTCCATTACAGCTGTTTCAGAACCAAATTTCTGACACTTTTTTGATAACAGCAAATATTTTTGTGGAGTTAAAATTTCTTCGGATCCATGATCATAAATTCCAAAGAGCTGCAACTGAATTTGTGACAGTAAGGGTATCATTTAGTAAAGTCATATGTTTTTAAATTATGAGATGTCATTTCCCAGCACGATTACAAGATATGTTGCAGGTGAATAACACTTCTGATACAACTGGTGTCAGAGATCTTACTGATCATAGCAAGTGGGATAACTTCCTGAGGAGAAATGAGCAGGAGCTCACCTGGCAATCATTCCAATTTATTTAGGCTCTCTCTTTTCCTTTTCTCTCATGGACAAAAATGTTGTAGCAGCCATCACATGAAAGTACAGACAGGAAAACTAAGCATGAAATGCAAGTAGAAATTACATTACAGAAAAGAAGAGCCTCATGTACTAATTTAAGTCAGTGTTCAATTGATGGGAGCTAATGAACTACAAAAGCTCTGACATCTTTTGCAGCCGACAACTCAGTGTAAACTAATCAACATTAAGTCAATATAATCTAACCCTTCGTTGTTCATTGATCTTTTTTACAGGCTACACACTGACTGGCCATGTGAATGGTTCAGAAATATATGTCAGGAAGAGAACAAAGTTGTTACCACAAAGGAGGACTAAATAAAAATTGGCCAGCCTGAAAAGAAGATGAAAATTATCTCCTGCATGTCTTCATTCTGCTTGCATAAAATGTCTATATTTTTCATGAATGCCTGGTAAAAAGAGCCTGAGCAGTCGTGTCTGAGTTTTATGCATTTCAGATGAACCTATCCAATGAAGTCTTAAAAACTTGGTATGACCAAAGGCTGTTTCCTCTCAGAAGGAGATTCACCAAGATTCACCAAGACTATAGGCTCACTACTTTCTCATTAAATTTCAAAAGGGTTTATGACAATTTGATTTTAATATATGAATCTCTTGACTGTTTTGAAACATTGGAGAGCCTTTCCCACAGAAGTATGGCCTTTTCTTGTGGATACTTATGGAGGGATGCCACTAGACAGATAAAGATGTTGCATCTCTCAAAGCCATTAATGTTTTTAAAAAAGAGAATAAAAGCCATATTTTCTCCTAAGTGTGTCTTAGACGTTATCTTTAATCTTTTTCCTCAGAAAACTGAGGAGTTTTCATTGTGGATATGGGAACTAGATATTTGACCTGGTAGTATGTATTTATTTTACTAATAGAGAAACTCCTTGGGCAAAGAAATGATCCTATGTCATTCAGAGACTAGATCAAATGTCTCTTTATGCTTGTAGAAAGGAAAATAAAATATTTCTTTGAAATATAAAAGCAGTATCTAGAACCATTAGTAAAGATAATGTTTACTAAAATCCACATTTGAAATTATTAGTTTTCTACCTATATTTGGAAAAAAAATTGAAAATTTAAAAGTAATAATTTACTTGCAAAGATTTTCTATAGTTTTCTGTGCTACTACACCTTTCTCCTATCATATTTGTTGTTTCTGTTTAGAAATTTCAAAGGAACCTAAAGGTGATGGAGACCTGACCTAAGTGGAATTTGATAAAGTATATCCTTCTGACTATTCCCAGCTCTCAACAAGGAAATTCTTGAAACCAAAACTTGAAACCAAAACTTTCCAAGACGTATGCTGATCACTTTGCTCACATGTTGCCTCAGTGCAGTTAATAGGACAGTTTGTGAGAATATGCCAAGAAAATCTTCACCTGCAGAGAAGAAATATTCCAAATATTTGTGCTAGAAAACAAATAGAAGTAATTTTATTTCTCTTTGAAGAGGTAATTTTCTAGCCTTATTACATAAACAATAGATTTCTGTGTATTCTAGCCCTTGAGTGTCTTTTTTTACTGGGATATTCACAACACTTTTAAAGTCTCTTCAGGATCAAATTATGTTAGAATTTAGGTTTAAAACTTGATTTTTACTACAGAATCTGAAATAGTCTCTCTGCTTCCTACGACAAAATTGCTGAAGAAGAGTGGAATCACATTAAGGACATCTCCCAAATGTCTACATCAGACAATGTTATTGAGTCATGAAACTACTAGAGCACAAGGAGAAAAAGACATAGTGTTACTTCAATCCCAGCTTTTTAGTTTATTCAAATGAAGGACCCTCAAATGGTTTAGTTAGGAATTAAGTTAATTGGGTTTGGTGTAAGGTTGGTCTACTTCCTGCTGGAAAGTTTCCCATATTTCCTCAGTATAAGTAGCGGCTGGACTCCCATGTCACCCTGTTAGCCCAGACTTTAATTAGTTCTGGCATTCGCCTCATAATGATAAATGCTGAGATGATGAATGGAAATGCAAATGAGTGTGAAGTGGCTCAGCCATCAGTGCTGAATATCATTAATACCTTCCTACTGTTAAATCGATCAATGTCATCCCAGGATCCCTCTGTTCAGCGGGTGCAGATGGCTGTCCGCCAGAATGCCTTCCATTATATTGGCAGTGAAAACTTTGTGGGTTTTTCCTCCCCATATGCTTTTATTCATCTTTTGCTGAATATTTGTTTGGCAACTAGAACTCTAATATATTTCCAGCTGAGATGATAACTATTTAGGGTCAATAAGCGAGTAGCTAATTTAGAGCAAAATAAATATGAATATGGATCTCTTCTCACATCAGGAGAGAAATATCAAGTGCATATTCAATATAAATTGGAGAGCAGTAGAATTTTTCAGGGTGCAAAATTTCATGTTGTAGCAACAAAAGATAACATAAAAATATGAAAATATGTTCATTAATTTCTCAGATGTGCTGCATCTTTGTATTTTATAAGTGTCTCGGTTTGTCAGCATATCCACAGAACTAAATTTGGTAAGAACCAAAGGGCTGGATGATGAACATTAACATTCAATATCTAAAATCTTTTTTGTGACTATGAAGAATAAAACTTGAAAATATTGGGGATAATTAGACTCTTAGACTGTATTTTTGTGCAGTGTTTGAGAGTCATCCACAAGGATGCACATTAGCCTCGTGGGGTCTTTCTTCAAAAGGAAACTTTTGAATCTAAGTAGATACAGATGTTTTTCAAGGAAGTGTTTTTGCACATCTAAACTTAGGACCTAACTTTGGCTGCTTCAGGGATCTTCTTTGCTTACACTGAGGGAGTATGGGTATTAGCCTTTGTGAATAACTTCTTCTCCACATAATTCACAACTTCCTAAAAATCTCAGAGAGTAATGAGTCAAGAGTGCTTTATTGTGTTAGAGCATTAGGGAATGTATTTCATCCATAGAGAGTCCAAAAAATCATCTTCTATTAAGGCATCAAGAGGTTACTGAGATTCTTAACACACTACAGTGTATCAGCCTCGAGTCTATTCTCTTATAGCTCACGTTTAGCCATATATGATAACAGTTAAAAAATATCATTTTCACATTGTAATCAGTGTAATCAAGTCTCCAATTGTCTATGAATCTGCTCATCTGTGGCTTTGGAAAGACTGAGACGAAACATTGTGCAGTGGTACATCTTGTGCACTACAATGCCTATGTCACATATCTACTGGTCCTTCCATCCCCTTTTCTTCTCATAAATAACACAGTATATCTTTCATTTCCCTTCATAAACCCTCTCATTTCATCCTCTCAGTAGGCTGGAAACTCTCCCATGGATTGAGAAGTTACTGGAACTAGTCCAAACATAAATCTCTTATTATCAGGTTCTATTCTTTATATAAATGAAGCTGTCTCTTTTTTTTTTTTTTCTCTCTAAATATCTATATTCCAAATATTGATTTCTATAAATCACTCTTGCATTTACCCACTGAATTTGTTTTGTAATGGGATTATTCTCTGATCTCAAGTTAAATGTGTTTTGGTTTTTTTTCTATTAGCATAATGACAATTGAAAATAAAATCAGACAAACTATTTTGTTTCTTTGGAGTCTGCTAGAGCTTTGGCATCTAGAGTAGTAGTGGCCAATTTCAATAACATTGGGAACACAAGGAAACAAATTAGACATTTTAATTATGAGATTCTATCACTTTATAGGATGGCTAGGGAAATATGAAACAAATTTTAATAACAAAACTGTAATTTAAACAGAATATATCACAATTACTTCTGTGTTATTTTTCCTAGGTTTTAAGGTTTAAAAAATTATAATGATACCACATGCAAGGAAACTGCTACACTGACCTATGAAGTGAATATGGAATTTAATGATCCTTTTGCTTATGGTCAACATTATAACAAAGCCTGAGATAGAAAGTTAAAAACACTGCTCATTTTGATTTGAAGAAGAATAAAGCTATTCTGTGGAGGAAAAAGAGTGCTAATGATTTGTATCTATACAATATACAGCCACAAGCAGGTAACAGGAATTATGCAAAAAGCTAGAGAGCTAACTAGGGTTCTTTTATTAGTGCAAAAATACATTTTTATATAATTCAGTTTTTGCTTATCCTGTTAACAAAATAACTTTGTAATAGTGATTCCCTTCTCTTTTAAAATTATTTTCATTCTTGCTACATACTAGCTTTTTATAATACCAGATGTTTATTTAATATTTTAAAGAACAGTGGGCAACAAAAAAAAGGGACAGGTGGAGGAGTGTGTGCAAAACAGACTCAATTTGAGGTGAAATTAAACGAGGTCTGTGTTGGAGTCTGGAGTTGGCCTTTCTGAGTTCCTCAGTGAGAGATCAGCAAGTTCTAGTGAAGGTTGAAAAACATAGTCGTAGATACTAATGTTGGAAACAAGTTTCCATGTAGACTCCAAGAACATAAATTTAGACATAATAGAACTATAGTAAGAATATTGCTTACATTTTTTGGATAGAACAAGATAGAACATATACATAGTTTATATGTAACCTGGCGTGCTAAAAAACTTGAATTCTAATAGGTTAAGAAGAAATGGTTCGGGTTCCTGTTTTTTGCTTTTTAAGTAATTTGTGTATAAGAATCTATGGACTGGGGGGAGACACGCCTCGCTCTTGCTCTCTCTTTCTTCTCTCCCCTTGCTGCTATCATCAACACCAAAGAGGAAGATAGGAGCTGCAGCAGCAACATCAGCTTCATGGGATCTTGACAGGAGCAGTTTCTACTTCTAATTGGGACTTTATTTCTATTCAGGACTCTATGCCAAAAACTTTCAGCATGGACTTTAACATTTGTGACTCTTTGCCTTTTGAGACTGGTGTGCCTTTGCAATAAACAACTTTATAGCAATTAAGAGCTTCTCAGCTCTTTCAAAGAAAGCAACAGCAACCTGACAGGCCTGAAGCACAGAGATTAATGTGGGAAGTCCATGACAAGACATTTTGTCAGAAGGCTGTCAGCAAATGCTGTGTCAGTAATGTGACTTCATAAGGGTTTCAGATTCCAAGGCTCCCCAGGCTTCTGGTTTTAGCTATATAAAAACACCAAATATCCCTTAAAGCAGCTCTGATATGGTTTGAGATGGTCCAAATACAGCACAGAAACCGTGTCTGCTTTGCCTACTTTAGCTTCTTTTATCCCACTGATCTCCTCATAAGCTCTGATGGCCATGTCACATTTCATGCAATGAGAATTTACAATTATTCAGCTTGCTGTTTGAAACAGACTTCCTTTTTCAATTCTTTGGATTCTCCATTTCAACTGACAGCTCATATTGAAATGCATCTTTCAGACTCAATTAGATATTTTCAATTATCCATACCTGTGTTATTGCACAACTATTAATGGATTGCCATTATCATATTATGCTTTTTAACACATACGTCTTCATAATCTATCTATCTATCTATCTATCTATCTATCTATCTATCTATCTATGTGTGGTAAGTAATTTTTACAGAGTATTTCCCTATCCAATCAAATCAAGTGGTGATTTTGCCATTAGTTTCACTGGAAACAAAATTAGTTTCTGCAATTTTCTTTTTAATTACCATCCAAACTCCAGGTCTTCTCTGCTGGTTGTGCCTATTGGTCTGCCTTTTTTACTTACTGGAGGCATGTGGAAAGGGAGATATTATGCAGAATGCATAAAACAAGAATTTTATTTCCCTGAGAAAACACATACCTATTATAGATCAAGCTAATAATATTATCCTACTTTTCATTATTAAAGGCTGTTTTCAGTTACTTATGGCTTCAAGAATTCTGAACCCTTGGTGCATGTCTACAGACACACACATGCCTGTGTGGTTTTGCCTGCACACACATGGGTAAAGCTTCACATATAACTTCAGCTAAAGAATACTTTTCTATTTACAGCTAAGAACATCAATCAGGGTGACCAGCAATAGAGACAGACACTGATCAAACAGGAAGAAAGGGATAAAGGGAAATTACGTACTAAAAGCAGGATTAAGACTTCAGTGAAGGACACTGAAGTAAAAGATAAACCTTGCTAAAGTCTGACAAAGTTGGAGACAGAAGGCCTCTGGCTGGTTAGGTCAGGGAAGTAGGAAGATTCCCATCAGATGCTAGGAAAGAATCAGGGCTGCCAGGGCCTCAGGTACCTCTTGAAGGTCAAAAATAGTTCTGTGAAAGCCCTTGGCAAGCTGTAGGCCTCATTTACTTCTGAGAACGTCTCTATGCAAAGGACGAGACCCCACTACTGCTGATTGTAGTCAGACATGATAGAGGCTTGTGCAGTGGTCTAAAAAATTTTAGTTCAGTTAATGACAGACATAAGATCTAAGTCTTAATTCATTACAAAGATCTAGGAATTATGACTGAAATATGTGAACCTAAAAAAGCCAGGCAAAATCAGAAACTATGCAAATTCAAGGTCCCCGTGCACGAGGAGCCTTACGTAACCCCCACATTGTGTGATACAGAGCAATTACTGGATCAGAGAAGATTACAGAAAAGTTTTGTGGTTAAAGCAGCCTTAGAGAACTGGATTAAACCTTGCCTCTTGTCATACTGGTTGTTAATGAGGCTGGTCTAGTAATTTCAACCAAAGTTTTTGCAGGTGGTTACTCATTATGTATCATTATGATCCATTTCATGGATCACTGATTTGCAAATTTGCTGGGTGCTCACATTTACATTGGTAGGAGCTGTGCTCTGCTAGTAGGAAGCTAGAGAATAGTGAGCCCATATAAAGAAACCAGACCATATGCATGCAAACAGACAAGCAAAAATCAGAGCATGAGTGTAACCCAGGTGCTACCAAGCTGCTGAAGCTCCCATCAACATCAAAAATCTTTTTCACAGCTCCCTGCTCTTGCCTTTTGCTGACCAGTTGGAACATCCACTCAGAAGTTCCACTAACTGGGAAAGAGCTACAAACCTACAGTCCAGAGCAAAGCTCCAATTCATGACCCTACATCCATTTTTGGGTGGTATTGCAACATGTCTATGAGATGAGTCAGCCTATACCTATACAATGAATGTTTCTACATGCTAGCTTTTTCTGTAAAAGAAAACAAACAATCAAAAAACAACAACAAACAAAACAAAGCAAACAACCACAACAGAAACAACTGCACTATTCTGTGTTGCTCTTTTTCTTTTGATACTGTTTGCTGTGTACTTTTGTAGTACAATGATGACCAGGATACATCATCACAAAATTATCATTTCTCTCATGTGGGCAAAGTTTGGGTAACACCCAGTAAATGTCATGAGCCTTCATTGTGTAACAAGGGTGAAAAGAAACATTCAGGATTTGATGCTGTTGGTACCATCCATCCATCCATCCATCCATCCATCCATCCATCCATCCCATCAGTTGGATCACAGAAAAAGACAATGTGGTCATGTAATTAAAGACTACTATCACACCCTGCAAGAGAGACAACCTCATCTTCAGGTTTTTATTATCTGAAAGCCTGACAACAAACTTAAATGTTCTTCTAATTAGGGCTTTCTCTACATTATGAAGGCAGGAAGGAGGAGACAGTGAGCAACATTCTGTTTACAAACACTACTGATAATATGAAAGAAGAATAAACGTTCATACAACAAAAACTACTCTATAGGGATCAATTTGTTAATGACAGCTTTACAGACTTATACTAGTATAAATCCAGCATGGCTGCACTGAGATCAAAATACTGTTAATTTACATAGGTGTCATTTGTAGTTCCGTTTTATCCTTAATCTTGTGTTTCTCTTTAGTCACTGTAATTTTAGAGAAGCATGTCACAACTCAGAAGGGAAATTTTCAGGACTAGACATCACTAGAATGATTTTTGCATATATACACTGGGAAATTTTAAATACATATGAAAAGTTAATTAATTTGAATCTGACTGAGAAGTCTGGCAGTGTAATTAAAATAAAAGACAATTGTAAGGTGAGTCTGGAGGAAAGCAGGACAAGAAGGTTGGGTTACTGCAATATTTTGCAGGCACAGAAAGGTGGAGGCAGTTGAATTAACAGCAAAAAAAGAAAAAAACAATCATAAACAAAATGAGGAATATCTATGGCATTCTCATGGTTACAGACCGATGTCTAAGCTGACTTTTTTCCTGAATCAACTTTACTCAACACCTGTGAGTGTGTGATTAATTTAACCACAGAGTACACAGTGTACTTTTCTTTCAGTAAAAAAAAAATGTTGACCTCTGGTATTGCAAAAGAAAGACAATCAGCTAACCTAATAGGCCCTTTATTTGCTAATCAAACCTCTCATTAACAATTAATTGGATCAAAAGTTCGCTGGCCATTATTGCTGTGTCAGTTCAACTCTGAGGGCCTCAGAGGATGAAACTAAATGAGCTGGTCAGGTTATAAATAATTTCCAGTGGCTACTCCTCTTACCTCAGGCTATTCAGGTAGAGGTCAATGTCCTGCCTATTGCAGGCAGAAAAGACAGTTGCTGTGACAAGCAAGAGGCATTCTTCCTTTTCTAAGAAGCTCATTTAGGCTTAGTAATTTAAACCTTTGTAAAAAGCCACAGTATAAAAAGCAGCTCTGTACTGCAGTGTTTCTGCTTGTACTTGCTTATCATGAGTGAATCAAAGCAACATTTCAGATTGCTTAAAGCCTTTCAAAAATAAAAGAAGCCAGGAGTTGCTTTAATCAGGAAATCTGCTCCTTAAAGAAACCCTGCAGAGACACCTTTATGGCAATATAATTATTTGTTTCTATTCTTAACCTAATAATCCAGGTAGTGACTGACAGAGTTCAAACACTGCTCATCAAATAACATGAAAGAACCTGTCAGAAGTGAATAAAGATACAAATGAGAATAAAGTGAACAGGGTTTGGCCCAAAATATGTTCAATGCCATATTTAACTGTTGGTTTCTCCTTTTTCATTAAAAAAATAAGGAGGAGTGGAAGAAAAATTCATCCTTCTATTTTCACTTTAGACAAAAGGTGAGAGGCACGTACATCAACTCTTAAGCATGCACATATTACAAGTCAATATTAGGAAGGAAGGCAATGTAGTATAGGCAGGTCAGGTCTCAAAGACCCTGTGTGCTGAATGTCAATATGATGACAGTATTATTTGTTCATTATAATTGTATTAAAAGAACAAAATAGAGAAGGCGGTGACATCCACCCAAGGCCATTCCACAAATCAGATAAGGCATAAAATTTATGGACATGGTGGTGGGACGGAGAAAAGAATCTAAAAAAAACCAATGTTGAAATGTAGTGCCATGTAAGAATTTGTGGGTTTCAAGATAGGATGTGGAAGTTGCAGAACTGTGAGGGTTCTTGGTTAATTGTACTGGTTAATCAAACAGAAGAGTTATTTTATTAAAAAGAAAAAATAAAAAAGTGTGAGCTACTTAAGGGAAGACTCTTAAGAAGCAATAGGTTTGTAAGGGGTTTTAATAGGATTTTATGCATACAGTAATGCTATCTGGGCCAAATAAGGGGATTGAGTATATAGAGAAGCCGAACAGCTCCTTACAAAGGCAATACCTAACAGCTCAAGCTGTCACCTAGAATAGAGGGAAAATCTGAAGAGAGAGTGGGACAGAAGAGTTCTAGTCTTCACCAATTATATATAGCAGTAACTCCAGATGCAGCACAAAGCTGTGTGCACACAGTTTCTTTCCTGGCAAATGAAATGTTCTCCTAACTGGCCAGAAAGCATGGAGATGTGGTTAGGTCAGCATGACATTAACATATTTATACAGGTTTGGCAAGGCTTGGGAACAAAAATCAAATTCTTATCTGCTTGAAGCACGATCAGAGGGAAGTCATAAAAAGATTGATAGCTCTGAGTAGCTGAAACTTGGAAAATTGTAGTGCATAATAAAGTTCTTAGGGACCTCTAGAAATTAGGGATTACTGTTCTGGATACAACTACTGCTATTGCACACTCACACTGCTGCAACAGGTTACGTCTACAGCATATCTTCAATTCACAGCCTGTGTGTTGATGGAAAAGAGCAACAAACAAACACCAAGCCTTCAGACACAGAATGTTCAGTCCCTGGCTGAGCTACATAGCGCCGCTTCTAACTGATTTTAACAAAAATTAAGATGTATAGGGAGAAGAGTGTGACTCACTACCTCGAGAATGGTATCCCAGGTCTGGAGAAGAGCCAGGAGAAGGAAACATTGACCCTGGAGTCACCTCTCCTTATGAATTTTGCAGTTTAGTGAAAGATGCACTGGTCAGGCAGGATTTGGCTAACTCTGACAGGATTAAATATACATGATTCCATTTCAGTGACAGGCTGCTTTGCTGTCAGGCACATGTATCAAATATGATGTAGCTGTATTTGGAGATATTTTATCCATTTAGTAATTTATATTATTATATATATACATACTTCCCTCCCAATTACTTATTTTCAATACATTAGCAAAGATGTTCCCCAAAGAGCTACAAAAGCAGCCTGAGAACCGGATAAGACCATTCTCCAAGCTTAAATTTTTAATATTAAAATGCATTGAGATTTGCTATACACTTGCTCAAGATGTATTGCCCCAAGCAAAACAGTGTTTTATAGATGGACACGCAATTTTGTTGCTTTCAGCCGAGGGTCACATTTGTTTTAGTGGCTTTAGGATGTACAAAATAATGAATGAAGTATAAATAAGCATTCTATGTTTTAAAAAAAATCAGAATTTTAACTATCTTATGTGCTTATACACTCATACACAATTACACAATTCTCTTTATGTTTGAAATAAACACAATTCCCTTTATTTTGAAATAGATTTTGAAGAAACAAAAGTCAGGTAAAAATTTTTATATTTTCATTTTTATTTTTATTATATGAGACTTCATCTTAGATACTTTGGATGAATCCAGCTTCTTTTTCCACTGACAAAGCACAATATTTTCAGTTTAAATCATGCCAAGAGTAAGCCCTAACCTTCTTACTCTCCTACAAAGAAGAGACATCTGTTTCAGTTGGAGCATAGCTGAAGTTAGTGTATGAGGAAGTTACATTAGATCACTTCTGTCTTCCTAATTTTTAATGTCACCAGTATTTGAACCATACTTCATTAAATATTCCTGAGCATATTCTATCTCTACAGCCCACTTTCATCAAGACATTCAGCGAAACTTGTGTGAAAATCTTTCTCTCTGAATACATAATGTAAGATTGCTAATCATGCAGTAATCTCATCTATTGATTTTGCATTATTCCTAAGGGGGAAAGGAAAGTAATTCTAACAGTTGCATTAGTTTGATAAACATTTTAGCTAAAGTTATGCTCTGACTACTGTGAAAGCAATTTAATTCGCAAAAAAACCCCAATTTCTTCCCATTCAACTCTGTTTAAAAATATGCTTCAATCGGTATATCGATGTATCGGTGCACTTGCTTCAGTAGCAAAAGTACTTTTTTTGTGGTTTGTAGGAAACTAGGAGACTACTTCCCAAACTTGGACTATATATATTTATAATAACAATGATAATGATAATGACAATAATAACAATAATAATAATACTTTTTTTTCCTTTTTTTTAGGAATTATGTGCAGGAAAACAATGTTCAGAGGAGGTGAAACAGTGAAAATTTAGCCAAGGCAGGCTAAATTCTGACTGCAGGAAGAATTAAAATTTTATAATATTATGCTCAAATTAATGTTGTCTGTTTTAATATTGGAAGCAGGGGAAATACAACTTTATACTGATAAGAAGTATAACCATTTATTTTAAGTGGATTTTTATTTCCAGAAGTGTTGGGGAAAATTACAATAAGTAAGAATGAGGGAGAGTAGATGAAAACCAAAAAAATGCTTTGCTGAAAAACCTCAAGCATTTCTCTATGTTATGAAATGAAATTAAAATTTGAATTAATTGTTCAAAACTGTGGGTGACATTTACTGATGTATTTACTAAAAAAATTAAAAGGAAATGATTGTTTACAATTTTTCAAGTCACTATGTAGAAAAAAAAATATTTCTTTGAGATAGAGAGCTCTCCTACTGCATGCATTAACATCTTAAAGCAAATTCTCCTATTCATGAGCTGTTGCCTTGAGCTGGGTTTAGGTAGAAAGTGTGATTGCTGGGAAGGTATAAATGAAAGCATGTGTCTGTAGCTGAGTCAGACTCAGAACTAATTTGGACTCAGAGTTAAGGCAAGTGCGGCTGCACTGTTTGACCTTTATCAAAGGTCTCTTTTTGTGAAGACAGGACTTTGAAATTTGCTCACTTTTCCTCTTTTCCTTAGTCATACTCTGGCAATCAGATGGGATGACACAGGTTTTGCTACAATAGCCTTACATTGCCTCAGGACATTCTCAACCAAAGTTATCCAGCTTTAAAAGAGCACTGCATTAATGACATGAAAAACCCAGCAATGTCACAGGGCTAGAATGCTCTCCCTGTGATTTGTTGTTACTTCTGTAGCACATGGCATTGTACATCAGAGGATGCTTCCTCAAACGATGTAAATCAGCAAAGCTTTAGCAAGGACAATTATCCATATTCATTTAGAACCTCTAAAGATCTAGAGGACAATTTGCAAAGTTAATATCAGGTTTCTCCTTTCCTAAATTGTAGACAAGCAAATATTTTGCAATGTAGATGAAAATTTTGAGCATTTTAAATAAAAATGAGGTGTCTTAAACTTCTCTTAAAACAGAAGTTATAACTCTATTCTCTCAGATTTTCTGTGGTAAGTAGAACTTCTAGCAAGCTGAAACACTTGTTACAGACTTTTGGATAGGATTAACATTGACATAGACAATATTCAACGTATTATTGCCAAACAAAAAATAACAATTAAAAGTTGAAAGACACAGAGGTTTAGTAAGTTTATGTGGTTTTGTTTTAATTTATGTTTTTACTTCAGTCTTGCCAAGAATAGATACCTAACAGGAAAACACTGGTGTTTATGTACAAGTACATTGTCATTGCCTCTGGAACACATGGATTTCACAAGGTATCTTTCAGTATCAGCACTCACTGGTTACGTAGATATATATATTCAACAGCAGAATTCTCCCTCAGCCAAAATAAATGTATTTCAAAATATTTGTATGTCTTTCTACCTGTTCTGTTAATAGTAAAGTGTCAGTACTCTGATCTAAGAAAATATTTGCATTATAGAAGCAATGTACTAATTTTCAAGATCTACTTTAAAACCAAATGAATCCTACCAAATCACTCAGGTAATGGGACAAACTTTTCAGTCCTATTTGGCCTCATCATTCTGGAAACTTGCAACATTTCCTGATCAGTCATGCATTAGACATGGAATGGAGAGGTGAGGCAGAACTGTAATATAAGAGGAGTGCTTTGTAATTAATTGACATCTATTTTTTATCTTGTTGTGTTGGTTTTTTTTCTCCTTCAAGCAGCAACAGAGTAAAGTGTTAGGAATATAAGTCTGAGGAAAAGGGACGTTGCTTTTGTTTGAGTTGAGGGTCACTTTAAGTTATCACTGCATCTATCTTCTGCTTTATAACTGATCTTTTCATGAATGTCTTCTCTTGTGCAAGAGTTAGAGAAGGAGGGGAGGAGAGAGCGGGGTTTCTAAGCATTTTTCAATGCACATCAAGTAAAATTTCCTTGATATCATCAGACAGCTTAAGCATTAAAAAACCCTGTTCAAAAGGAAAAAAAAAAAGAACACATTTACAAAATTCAGGATCACATCAATGGTAAATGTTTTGGAACTCATTTCTAAGTAAAAACATTCGGGGTTCTTGTGCCTGGAGGCTTCCTTAAGTCAAGACGCATACAACGAGAAGTCTTGGATACCTGCCCAGGCAGACTGTGCCAAAGTCATCTCTGGCAGTCCTTACAGTGGAGATTATAGTTAAATGTGAACTGATTCACATTACTTTCTATTTTCCAGTTCTGACAGATGGAAACAGATACCAAAGAGGAGTCCAAATCTCTCCACATGTTGATCCATCTCACTCATCATGCTCTATATACTGCATTCAAAGCAGAGAGCTATTGCGAAGATAACATTTTGAGAAACCTTTCATGCTAGGAAGGAAATAAAATCAAGTACACACAAGAAGATTCTGGCAGGGATCTGTGCTCTGTGCCTAAACTAGAGAAAAAGACAAGATGCAGATCTACAGCACCTGACTTTAGTACAACTTATTCATACCAAGTTGAAAGAAAGCTAGGTTATTGCCATGTGTTCTTTGGTCAGACATGGCCTTTGGTGCATCCATATCTACCAGGGACCTTAAAATTCTAAGCCATTGTGAAGAAGGCTCAGTTGCCTGAATGTTGCTTCTTCATTTTTTTACACAGGGATCATGGGAAAACAGATGTAGTCAGACCTCCCCTACTGCTAGGCACTACAAGACAAAATAGGATGAATGGGGCCTGAAATTCAGGACATTTTCCAACATATTACTTGTATCCATGACAATGCTTTTTGGATTTTGTTTTCCATTCTGACCCTAAAGGAAATATTGCTAGGGCTTTTCAGGGTCTAAGAAGATAAAGCAGGAAAAGAAGCAGCAGCACGACAAAGCTTTTTTCTAGAGCAATTCTTCAAAAAGCAGCAGAAAAACACCAGACCTCTGAAAATCAAGAAGCCAAAAATAACTCATGTTTAGAAAAAAAGGGTTTGAAGACTAGACATATATATTTTTAATGTTTATTTCTTAAGAAGATAAAACTTATGTTTATTATAAGCTGACTTCCCGCATTATTTGTTTTACCCACTGAAAAAGAGGTAAACAACTCAGAGATTCTGGGTTTGGACAAGTTTCACGAAAATCTCTCACTAAGCATGGGGGAAAGAATCAAGGGAAGGTGTTGTTGAAGAAAAGGTTGAATTCTGAGTTCAGCCACATTTGTTCTTTGGCCACCTGTCAGCCTGGGTGCAGACACAGGCTGACAAACACTGCACCTGCAGTTTGGCACCAGCAAGGCATATGCTGCCCATTTGCAGCTGGTGGCTTTTATCAGGGAGAGACACCTGGGGTTTAAATTCAGGGTTTGGTGGTAAGGTATTAGAGACATCTCAAGGAATCATGATAGGTAACAGGGGACACAAATCTGTGAAAGGGGATTTCACTGCCTCTGTTGTTGGAGGAACTACTTACTAAACTTGAATACAAAAAGCATATCCCACTAAAAACTTGTTTTGTGGGGAGGAAAGGCTCTTTCCTCTCTGAAAGAATAAAATTTCTCTCAATAATGATGCAATAGCTTAGAAAGGACAATTTGAACAACTTAAAAGTGGTGCACGCTCTTTAAAAACATGTTGTGTAGATGCTATTATTTTTACTTTGGAACACAAAAAAAAAAGGTAGAAAGATGAGGATGGTGGTATCCATGATCTGAATTTTAATAACACTCCCTTGAAACTCAGTAATTTCTTTTCCACCAGGGATGAGAAATTCAGAAATAAGGGAGTGGCTGACAAATATTTTGTTCACAAACAATGCTGTCTAATAGTGGCAGTAGTAATCATGTTAAGTGTTTCAAATCCAGAGACTCAAGAGAACTCCGTAAAGCAAGAGAGCTTTTCAGCCTGTGAATCAGGCAGAGGATGATGTGACCAAGAAAGATTACAATCAGTATATCAAAGACAGAAGAACCTGGCTGAAGGGATCTTGGTTGTTTAATCAACTGGCATCAAATTTTCAAAACCAGCCTAAGTGATATGAATGGAGATAAGAGAGGATTCACAGCTCATGGTTGTTCTCTTGTAATTTGACTGAGCACCAGTTGTGTGAATATAAACTTTTACACAGTAATATATTCATGCATAGGGCTTCCTTGTTGCACAGAGTGTGCTCATAAAGGACAACTGAAATTGAATTTTTTAAAAATTCAAACTGAAACTGAGGACCTCAACTGAATAATTGTGGATTTTTATTTGATTACACATTTTCATAAATTTTGGTTGGACAATTAAAAGAATGAAAAAGAAATTGTTTCACATCAGGATGAAATTTATATTTGAAGAGGTTATAAGTCAGCTGAGCTCTCACAGACAAATTAGAAAATTATTTTTAAATATTTTTAGATGTTCCTTCTCTTTCATTTGAAAATTTTAAATAATTAAGATGCTGTCTTGAAGTGGAAAAATATCCCATACTCCATTAAAAAGAGTAAAGAATAAGTATCTCAGATATTTTGCCTTTTTTTATTTTCTTAACCATAACTACTCAGTGTTTTGACTGTAAATCATGAACATTTCAATTTCTGCCAAACTACATTTTTTAACAGTTAATCCACTTAGGGATATCCAGACATTTGGGTGTATCACAACACAGAATTGCCCTGTCAGATTAACCCATTACTCTTGGATTATGATGATGTTACTAAAATTTTGTCTATCCATAACCAGATGTCTTATGATTTATGTCTCTCCACAAGACTATTTGTAGTAGGAGATAAATGAAACACTAATGTTCCATATGAGGTTAATACAAAAGTAAATAATGCAGCTAAGGGAATGGAAAGTTATGCAAATTCCATGCAATAGCTGAATAATTCACTGTTCAATGCAAAAAAAAAAATAGTTAAAGTTTAAATTATGGAAAACTCATACAAAAGGGTTGTAACCAAAGTAAGATAAAGATTTTTAAAATCATGCACAAAATAAAGGCCACATATTTGATGCCATTGTGGTTTAACAGAAGGAAATGATCCTTTACTAATCAACATACATTGATTTAACAAGGCAATGCTTGGAGGGGGAGCACAGTATACCCTGTCATAGAGCAATTGGCTGCACTAAAACATACCAAGAATAATTTTGCCATACCAATGTGATTAAGTGTAATTTGAAAAACAATTTGCAAAACGCCATGTAAAAATAAAGAATATAACTCTTAAGGAAAGTTTTTGTACACCAAAATCCTTTCAAAGAATCCATTTAGAACACAGTAATTTCTCCAATAGAAGCAAAGCCATGCACTGCACCAGTTGTGTGTGATGATAACCGACAGATGTAAAGCCACTGATCTTAAAGTTTGATACAGACAATTACTCAAAGATGTAAATGCCATACCTATCTCTGAAATCATTAGACATGGTAAAATTTTTGAAAATTGACTTTTATCATGAAACAGTATTTAAAACAGAGTGCAAGTGTTTTATATGGCAAGGGGATACATACATGCAATTGAGTCTGAAAGACAACAAAGGCAAGGTAGATAGTGATCTTTTCGGACCTAAGGAAATACAGGGCTGATCATACTTTTTAAAATATGTTTGATAGCTGCTGTTCAGTTCTTATTCTTAATTTTTATTTTGAGACCCTAAGAAATATGATTTTGAAAAGATGGAGTAATACAGTGTTAGTAGTAAAAAGGGACAATGTACTAATTTTCATAGACTGACTGTATAATTGATCAAGTAAAGGCTTAAAGAGATCAAATTTAAACTGAACTTTGAAAAACTTTGAACCTAAACAAATTTTCTTTTTTCGCCTCATTGTAAGTGATGACAGTTGCATTTGGCACTGATTTTTTTATATTGCTCTCACTCAAGACTTTAAAAATTGTTTCAAAATGCTGACTTAAAATGAGCAAGCAGTAGAGATGAGAGTCAACCAACCCTCCAACTATCTTTAGAGGATCAACTACAAAGAGCAACTGTTAAACAGGTAAAGGTCAAGACTGACAAACCTTGATCTTCAAGTTTCCCCATCACCATTTGCCAATCATTGTCTTGATATTGCTTCATTTATACTGATAAAGCTCACGATGGTTTTGCCTGGGGCAGAGTTAATTTTTCTTCACAGAGTCTAGTATGGGGCTAAGTTTTGTATTTGTGCTGAACACTGATTTGATAATCTAGAGATGTTTTTGTTATTGCTGAGCAGGCAATACACAGAGCCAAGGCCTTTGCTACTTTTCATACTGCCATGCTGGTGAGGAAGTTTTGGGTGCTTGGGAGGAAACACAGACAGGACAGGTGATCTCAACTGACCAAAGGGATATTCCAGACCATAAAACATCATGCTCAGTATATAAAGTACAGCAGAAAAGGAGGAAGATGGGGGCATTTGGAGTGATGGCATTTGTCTTCCTCAGTCACCATTACAGGTGATGGGGCCCTGCTCTTCTGGAGATGGCTGAACACCTGCCTGCCCATGGGAAGCAGTAAATGAATTCCTTATTTTGCTTTGGTTGCATGCACAGCTTTTGCTTTCCCTATTGAACCGCCTTTATCTCAACCCATGAGTTTTCTAGCTTTTGTTCTTCTGATCTTTTTCTCGATCCTGTTGCTGGGGGAGTGAGTGGGCAGCTGAATGGGGCTTGGTGTCTGGCTGGGGTTATACCACAAGTTTTTATCAGTTATTGGATGCCACGTATTGGGATATAAGATTCAATCATGTGGAGCTCTGCAATCATGTGTTCAGATTTCACGCAGCTGATAACCCCCTCTCTGTTCATAGAACTGCATTATTTTTTATAATGACCAAATTTTGACAATACTTATAGGTGTCTGTTTGCTGGTACTTTGAAGTTAAAACTTATTTAGTACAAGGAGAGAGGCTGTACTATCTTCTGGATTCTGAGAATTTGTTCTCTGACTTGCATTATATAAATTTGCAAGTTGCTGAAAGGCTGCCCTTGACCTCATTCTGCCATTGTTACCTCCAAATATGTATAAGAGTTTAGTGCAATACCTGCACTAAACACACTTTCTGAAGAAGACCTAATTATTTTGTCCTATGTCAGGAAGCAATATATATAACATATAAATCTAGGAATTCCATGGTCAAAAAGCTGAGAAAATCCACAAAACAATCCAAATACCTGACACACTTTGTTATCAAGTGTGTGCTTTTTCAATAGCCAGTCTGCTGCAAAAACCTAAAAAGAAAAGCCCTACTGTTTCTCACAAGTGGATTTAAGTTTCTCCATTGTACTGCAAGATGTTGATTTCTAGGCATTTACGTAGTAGCTTAGTAAAGAGGAAGAAACATTCTGTTGATGAAGGATATAGTGACAAACTGGCCTAATCAGAGGTTCATGCACGTCTGAGACCAGATGTACACTTCACCTTCACAGCTATCTCCCAGTGTCTTGGTCACTACAACAAACAGCTCTGGCACTGACTTTTGGCAAAGAGGAACTAAATCAGCATCATTCACCTTGGAACAGCCGCAAGCTCCTTGACTCTCATGTGTTTTTTTCTCTGGAATTAAGGGAGCAGGTCCCCTGGCAGCAGGACACAGACTGTGGTCAATAACAGTATGCCATTCTTTCTCTGTGCCCTCAGCTGCAATACAATTGATGCCATGAGCAGGGTGACCTTGCAAACTGTCCATTTGTTCATCATCCCACACTGCAGTCATGACAGTGTTGTGATAGTTGTCCTACACAGGCTTCTTCAAACGCAATATTTCCAAGTTTCCTTTTTAGTTGATTTAACAACTTGCTGCTGCTAAAGGGGGTAATTCATATTCCTCCTTCTCACCCTTGCTTCCAAATACAAGCTTCTTCATCACAGCTTATGCAGTGAATGTATTTGTTAATCAATTTATTGCATTAAATTCTAGAAAAAAAATTCAACAAAACATTCTAGTGGACAAAGTCAGCACACAGGTATGTAGAGTGAGCACAATGTGGAAGTTAGGTCCACACAGGCAGCAAGAGAATAGTAAAGAGAGAAAAGGATAAGGAGAAAAGACAAAGAGAAGGAATGGACAAGAAAGGAGGAATGATGAAGAAAGGTTTTGCCCACTGAAATGGCAGGAGGAAACACCCAGCTGCCCCTTACCTAGGCCATAACTCCAATATTCCCACTAGTCCTTTCAGGGGGGCATCAGGTCCAGAGACACTGGTTTAGCACTGCTGTACTAGACCAGTAATTAAGCAGATAGAACTCAGAGTCTCCATCCCCTGTGAAATTCACTTTCTTGGGGTGTTCTCATCCTGGATCTGGAAGGAAAAATAGCACAGTTTTTTTCATGCACCTGGCAGAGACAAGACCCTTCTCCTGCATATCCTCACACAGGGCATTTTAATTGTTGAGGGTTGTTTATCAACCCTCTCCCACTCACATGGAGTAGGAGAACAGAGGTGGGATGTAGAAGGAACGTCACTTCAAACCAAGCGAAGAAGTATGGGAAAAACTACACTATAAGTAATATCAGGAAGCAAGGAAGAGGGCAGGTGGACCTGAAATACCTGTATGTGAGTGCTGGGGAAAGGCACAGTCTGCTGCCCATTACTCCATAGCATGAAGGAACACTGGCATTTCAAAGGGGTTTGGAAGCACAGTACGGAGCATAAAATCACAGCAGGGGTTCCACAGTGTGGCCTTGTGGAACAGATACAGTGCTACCCATGGGTAGCCTCTTGAGCCACAACAGCCTGGAATCTATTGCCAAGGCTGGATACTCCCGCCAAACAATGCATGGCAGGGTCTTTAGAGCGTTCCTGCAGAAAACAGATAGCTATAGAACCTGGCAGCACAGCGAAATACGGTGGCTGGTCCTATATCCTCTGTGGATGCAGTGAAATGAGGCACATAGATCCTGCCTTTTCTTACCATAAATGTTTGCAATTTTCCTGTTGTCCATTAAACAGCCAGTTTCATTGTACAAAAATATTTAAAGGGTTGAACAACAAGCGCATAAATACTATGTGGTACTAGAACTGGGAGGCATTATAGAGAAAGTGTATTGAAATTGAGAAATCAGGGGAAAAGGGGGAAGTACATGGAGAATCTAAAGACTGTTGAAAAAGCCCATGTCTCCAGCAACATGTGTAAACTAAGGATACAAGAATGTAATCTCTTCAAGGAAACAAATGAAATAATAAAGACAAAATATATGTGATCATTTGTAAAATGATCTGATCCTGCTGAGTTTTTGTTTCAGGTAACATGAAACGAGAGTATTTATCACACAATGCCACTTTAAACCCTACCAATAGCTGTTTTACAGGAAACAGTAACAAGAAAATAAACTTTTGAAGACTATGGCTACTGAATTAAGTATGCAACTGTAAAGAGATTATTTCCATTAAATTCCTAATTTAAAACCAGATCTTAGAAGACTTCAGAGAGTCAAAAAAAAGAAGCTGACCACAAAAGGAATTCAATTTACAGTTGGAAGAACTGGAAGAGCAGAATAAACCAGCTAAATATAAAGACCAGGTAATAAATTTTGATGAAAGGATGGTGAAGGAAAAAAAAAGCATGAGGTCGGCCTTCAAGTTTCATACAGAGACAAAGTACAATGAATTTTCAAATAGCATCGGAATTACAGCAAGACTGCTAAAATATTCACAGCACATAAAGACAAGTTTTGCAAATGGCCACCATTAATGGACACAATAAATATTTTTTTTCAAAAGCATTCCAACACTTAGAAAGTGTATCTATTGAGAAATAAAATCTATATATTCTTCAGAAAGGACATGACACCACTAACATCCCTCAGAGAAATTAGATTGTCCAGAATTAAGAGGATTTTTGGAAAGAATATTTCCTCTACTGTAAAAATATTAGCAACAACATTAATGGAGAGGACCTGTTTGTGGGAACTGTTCAAGAGAAACCATGTCCATTGACTGGAATACTATATTAAACAGAAATTAAACATATTAAAATTAAATTTGACATCAATGCACAAATGAATTTGAGAGCTGCAAATTGTTTAGAGAGAAAAATCTAGTTTAATAGGAGTATATACAAACTATATAGAGAGGTAAAACAAAAATCCTGACAGATTAATTATTGGAATTATGTCAGAAGCAGGATATCTATATTGAAGTGAACACATAAGAGACTGCAAGTTCCTGCAAAAGAATAGATATTGTAGAAGAGCAATGAAACATGAAAATGGAAATGGCATGAAAAAACATATGAAAAGAAAACAAATGTGTAGAAGTGGCAAAGGAACATTCAAATCATAATAAGTATTCAAATGCCATAAAGAAAATTATAAGTGAAATAATACAGATACTGCTAATAACGCGGGCATTTTAAATTAAATAGATTAAAGAAATAAATATATTATGACATATGAAATGAGAAAGTCATCTGGTGACATCGATATAAATATGTATATATTCTTTTCTCAGGCAGGGAAATGTATATACTATATGTTGAAATTATGCAGGAAAGGGCACTATTAGAAGTTATGTCTGCAAACTCCGTAAATCAAATGAACAAAACTAACATTTACTAGACACTGTGCTATGTCAGGAGCAGACAGTGAACCACAATGTAATTACCTCAAGTTAAAAATGGTTTTTATGGAAAACAGTACTACAACTGTGGGGGGAAAAATCATCAACCAAATTAGGAGAAAACTCCCACATGAATAATAAAATATTAATTCTGATGCAGTGAATATTTCAGAAATCATTCGACCTTAATCTGAAGCTGTATAAAACCCCAAAAGCCTCCCATTACTCTGCCAGAGCTATGCTAATTCACACTCACTGCTGGGAGCTAACCAACTCCTGGAGAACCCAGCGCCAGATTCCGTGAAGCCATCCCAAGTCAGCATTCTTCACAGAAATTGCACACATTCAAGGTGTCCTCTCAGATAATACAGATCTCTTTCACCTGTGCCAGTCAAGTAATAATGTACTAATGTTTCCAAAGCTCACCTCCAGTGACATCTGTAAATGAATTTAGACTGTTAATCCAACTTTTGCCCTCTCTGGCTCATGAAACATAGTCCTGGACAAGCATAGACATTTGTGGCCATAACAGCCAGCACTTAATACAGAAAACAAAAGGTTTCTCCTTCACACATGTTGCAAAAATACATGGGAGATGTACCCACTGTTTATCAACCACCCTCCCATTCCTGACTACATTAATAGAGGATTTAGAAATTAATACCTGCAAGGTCCCTCATGTGATGCAGAGACCCTGTATTCGAGACTACACAGACTTAGGTCATCTTGCTGAGCAGAAGTAGCTTTAATGTTTTGTTAGAGGATTGCTACTTGTCAGTGCATAAAAGCAAAACATCCACTCTCATCATCTGGAGTGGTCAGCTTCACCAGCAGGAGAGAGTGGGGACTTACCTCACAGAGGTGCTGGAGGAAACCTGAGTGAATTAAAAGAATTTACATCCCTTCTGGCAAGGCATACCCAAAATACTTATGGGTAAACACTCTTCCATGTCTCAGGCCCTCATTTATCAATCTCATATTTTTTTCTCTATATCTTTTTGGTATCTGCTTGCACCAGCATGAAATGTTCAAAGAACACGGGTCCCAGAGAAAATAGTATTTTCATGATGCAAATTCTGCCTTCCTTTTCAATGCCTAAGATGGCCTAGTGTTTGAAAAAAGTCAGTTCATGAATGAAATAAATGAAATACCGATAATGTTGTCAGTCAGAGAAAAATCACTGAGAATCATGGAAACCATTGAATGGTTTGGGTTGTAAGGTACATTTGAAGGTCATCTCACAGAGTTTCCTTTGGCTGAACATACATAATTTATTTTTCCTCAATTCAGAATGTAACTTTTTCCATGTAGAGTTTCATCATAGCTCTACTGGTAGTTTTTAAAATAACATTATGTACCAGAACATAACACTTTTTTTAGTCAATCAAATTACATCCATAAGAAGTAGAGACCACCATAAGGGTCACCATCATTCATCTCTGATGCATTTCCTTTAAATTATATTGGAAATGACAAGTACCAAGGCACAGATATCTTTCAAAAGCAAAATTGAAACAAATAAAAATCCAGCCAAAAGAAAATGTTACACACCATGTGTCACAGAAGGAACAAACCAGACATAATATATGTTCATCACATACTAGAAAGTTCCCAGTATGAAAACAGCAGTTGAAAAGAATCACACAGTTGAAAGACACATCAAACTGCAAAATACTTCTGATTTCATGTAAATAAAATACCTTCTGCCTGCCTCCTATCTACTTCTTCCATAGAAGGAATGACGTAAATCATTAATTGTATTTCAGTACAGTAAAGAGCCAGGCCATCCTAAAGCAGTAGGTGTTTGGTTTTTTTTCTGTACTTCTCTCAAGCCAACAAAAAGATATAGCAATAGAAGATTTTATTTCTTTCTCTTTGTACACAAAAAATTGATTTTATTTCTATATGACTTTATACATTTGTGTAGTAAAAAGTTTATGTGCCTTTTTATTACTTAATGTTTTAATTTACAGATTATTTGGTTGGTGGTTCACTAGCAAAATTATATACAGAGCTACTAAATCAGCTGTTTAGTAAGGTTTAGGAAGTTTATTAGTCTACTCAGTATTAAAACAGTTGTCTATATATAAAGGTACAATGACTTCCAACATTTAAACAACAGGTAGGGTAGACAAGAAAGGTAGTAGCTCAGGAATCCACTGAAATGCAACATCATTGTTAGGTGAAAAGTATGGGAAAGAAAAAGTAGCAAGTAAGTGTTTTGCATTCAGGAGCAAATACTTAACAGTGGTAAATTAAGTTATCTCTACTGGAAGAAAATTAACAACCAGCATAGAAAATTATATTCAGAATTCTCTGATGTATATAATTGTGTAATATTCACCTTCTTCTTTTTCTCAGACACAGAGAAGTAGCTAACCATATCTAAGCTTTGGCATATTTTATTTCTATTAATGTAATAAAAATGGCTATAATGTTTTGCTGTCTTTTTCATGTATTCCCTAGAATGAACCACTGGTGGGCAGCAGCCAAGTGTAGTGTGGGTGAGAGGAACTGCAAGATATAAATGAAACTATCAATCAGTGCAAAAAACTTATACAAACCAGAGAGCTCACACTGGAGGGTAAAAGTGTTTTTATTATCAGATGTTCTGCTTCAAAAAGTCATTATACTGCTTTCTAAAATTTGGGCTGGCAACTGAAGTAATTCAGAAATCAATATCACAAGCATCAGAAAAAGACACCAAAACAATAGAATTCAGAGTAAAATGGGAGTGATTTTAGTCACTTCAGGCAGTACAGTTCTTCAATTTTTAAAGGTATTTTCATTAAAAAAATAGCTGTCATACATCAGCAACAAATCATTGCAACGGTCATCTAGGCTTTTTTGTCACATCTTAAAAAATTTAGAGGCACGGGAGAAATCAGGAAAGAAAAAAAAGTAAAAGTTATATGAATTCAAGGAAAAATGGCAAGACACTAAATGTGCTGGCATACCAGGCATTGCTTTCAAATAAAGGTGGGGAAAATTGATGATAAATGACTTCAGGGAACTATTTGTCCTGCTTATTTAATTTAAATCTCCTGGAATCCTGAGAGCATTTACTTGATCAATTAAAAGGTGTCCTGTACTTGAAAGGGACTGCTTGGCACTACAGCAATGTCCAAAGTCAACAGTAGCAATTACATTTTCTAGCTCATACTATAAATTGCTGTTGCCAATTCCTTTTAGTGTGTAGTTACTGTTATTCTTGTTGATACTGGTTTGAATAAAATTACTCTTGGAGGGAAAGAAAATTCTCTCCTCTCATTTTCTTGCTTTCCTGTTCTTAAGTTTAGTCACTGATGTTGATGTTCAAATGCTATATTTGGTAACTTCTCCTACAACAGCCAATTTCAGAAAAAATCAATGACCTTCCTGAGCCACATACAGCAGAGTGTGAGAGACATGGCATGTACCTTAGGACTACCTGGTAAACCTAAGGTGCTCTTGATGTTGATATGCTGATTCTGACTGTGTTTTCTTTAAAAGCCTAAATCTCCTCTACAATGTATCAATATCACTAGCACTAGCACATACCTTTAATTTAAGCAAAAATCTGTTATAACTGTGTGATAATGGTGTGGGCAGACCTTGTTTCTGAAGTGTAGCGTTCTTTATTCACTATTTATGATCATCCAAGATGTTTACTTCTACTCCTGAACTGAAATCCCTTACAAACTTAGTGGAAGATTAAATGATGTCTTGCACAAATTCTTCTTAAAAAATATGATATCAATTAATTTGACTTATTAGCTTCCAGTATTAGGAATCATTACTCCATATAAGTAATAACACATAAAATTGTATTTCCACTAAATAAGACCACGGCATATAGAAGATATCCTGTGAGGAAGGTTTTAGTAGGTTTCCTTAATTATTTTAATTTTAATATACTTTAGAAAACATTAAAATTAAAAGTGTGATATTATTAACTGGCCAATATAGTGTATTAAAACATACTCCAAAACTGAAACAAATGAGCATTATCACATATCAAGTTCTCTCTCCTGACATAAAAATAGTTTATGTAGACTAAGATTTTTCTTAAAATATATTTATATATATAAATANCCACAGAGTTTAAGAAGTCTCCCTGAATTCTTTTTTTTTTTTTGCTTTTTAGCTGAAGCAAACCTCTCAAGATACACTGCAGGGAACCTTTTCCAAGCGTACCGCATGCTTGCAAGTTATTAATGTGAACTACTATTGCACTCATATTTTTCTTTTCCTATGTTATTTCTTGTTAGAGAATTAAAAGGTTGTAGAAATTCTTCATATTATTACTCTTAAAGCATTAGGTCACTTTCTGTAATATTATTTCTTTCTATTTCTGTTGCTTCCAGTCTCAAGGCATTTGAGCTCTCCCTGTATGCCGGTTTAATCCTTCATCATGTTGACAGAACAATATGCCATCAGCATATTTTCTCCTTTTAACATATTCTGCTTCATAATAAAAACATTCAACAAGATCTGTGGTTAAAGAAACTCCCTTCAGCTTCAAAAGTTCTTCTTTTTTGTTCTATGTATCTACTGTGGTGATCAATAAATCTCAAGTCTTCTCAAAGACTTCCTCTCAGTGTCATTATGAAGCTCTGATGCCTTTCCTTTCATTTGGCCATTTTTTTCCTTTTAAATAAATTATTTTGTCTTGCCAGTCCTTTAGGAATTCTTCTTTAACTTCAGAGCTCAAAATTATCCTACCTATATTAGGTCTGTGCCTTGATAATATATTTAAGGGTGCCATGTTTCTCTCCAAATTTTCTATTTACATCTGGTAAAATAGTCTGTGTCTGGCCCTGATGGTTGTGAACAAAGGAAATTAACTGAATGCAGAGGCATCTGAGCCTGAAATCCTGAAAGAAAATCTTTAACACCTTGAGTTGCTATCTCCTTTGTGTTTGGTAGATACTAAACAAATATCTTGTTAAAATACCAACATTGTTCCAATCATAAAACTATCTCTATTGATTGTACATAGAAGGAAAAGAACAGACTGTCCTATGGAGGACTCATATTATGTGTAGTGCTCAGCCTGGACCACTTGTGGATGATGTTCAGAAGAACATCAGCACCCCTTTCATCTCCTAATCCCTCAGAGAAAGCCATAGGAAGGAAAAGCCACAGGAATTTCTTTGCAGAGCTCACTTATATATATTTGCCAACACAAATGTCACCCAGACCAGCATTTTATAAGTGACATTCAGACCCATAGAATCATTGTTTATCACTTTTCTTTGCAGTGAGATTGGAAATGTTCTCCCTTGGAAAATTCACAAGGCTCTGAGCCCATCTGTGTATGTGTTCCATATCCTGAACCATACCTGCTGAGCAATAGCAAGCCTCAGGAGCCTAGAAAAGAGCACACCATCATATTTTTACAGTAACTGGTGACACCTCAAACAGCCAGGATTTAGTTTGTCAGCAAAACTTGGAATAGTACCACTGCTTTCATCCTCTCATCTCAGACTCCATGCCTCATGAGCAGGTCCTGTAGAACATCTTTGGCTTTATCTTCCAGAATAATGCTATGATTCAGAACTGCCTTTCATATAGGAGAGAAAGGTAGATCATGTCTTGAGCAGAAAAAAAACTTTTATATTTTCCTCTTCTTTATTTTGCTGGGGGTTTTTTGTTTGGTTGGTTGGTTTTGTTTGTTTTTGTTTCTGTTTTTTGTGATTGATGTTTTATTTTTTTAAGTGAAAGAAAAAGAAGTGAGGCTTACCTAACTCATTGAATTGTGTTTAGCATCAGCATTTCACTGTGAGTGAAAAATCAAGATTAAAAAATTGTGCATGTAATTAAACTTGGCACCAGCTGATCAAATTCCACTTAGCTGTTAATGTATTTTTCCATTCTATATTGTCAATGAATGCCAGCTGTATAGAGCACAGTGCACTAAACTGAGATTATGACAACATGGGTGAAAAACATAGAATTGCTAATTTCTGTATCACATATAACTTCAATTAGGCAAAGTGTATTTTATAAGAACTGAAGTTTGAAGCATACCATTTTCTTTAGTAAGAAATTGTCTTATATATAATGAAATTATTCTATCATGATGCAAAATTTTGTTGTAAGTCACTTCCAGACCAATAATTCCTTTCTCTCTAAATATGCCTTTTTTAAACTGACTTACACTTAATTAAATAATATTGCCTAGCTTTTCAAAAGACTAATACCAGGAATATTTTGCAAGAGATTTGTTAGGATAATGAGATCTGAAAGTGGTTAATTTAGAGACATATATAAACACCTCCAGTCTATCATGAACTATCACATTACTGTGTAAAGATTAAGGAAATTATATAAAATTTACATTGAAAGTGCAATCATGTATATCATAGCTGTTACCTGTTGTTTCTCCAGGGTGGGAGAAAAGAGTTACTACAACTTTTTTCTTGCCAATATCTGGCTAGAGCCTTTGTTACACTATTTTAAACCAAATCAGTGAAACATCTGAACTGGAATAATTCCTCTGTCTCTTCAAGTGTGGTTTCCACATTAATACTGAAAGAAAATACCTACGCCCTTTTTTACATATTGTATTTTAATTGCATATTATGAGACTACTTTGTTCATGGATAGCAACGATGCATAAAACCTTGTACAGTCTAATGAATCATAAGAAATACTGCTGGAACACAGGATGCTGTGTATTTTTTGCATCTCTGTGCTATTATTATTCAAGCTGCATACAAAGGAAGGACCTCAGCTTGGGAACAAAGTTATTCTCTAGTTTTGTCTCTGTTAGAGTCTCATTCATATGTCCTAATTACCTAAGGTTCACCTACACTAGGAAAGAGTCCAGCACTGTAGATATAAGCCTACTGAACAAAAGAATCTGTGCTGAAGAATGACCTATGTGCTGTATCTTACAAATATTTTGGGATTGTTTCTTCAGATAAAATCTATGGCTATTGACTAGTCGTGCCTGAAGCTTGTGAGTTACACTCCTAGAGTGGACCTTCTGATTTATCCAACATCGAGCCTATATTTGGCACATTTTGACATATATGCCAAAGTGAATAGGATGTTGAAGACTCCTTTCAGATCCTCAGTATAACCTTAGTTTGACATAAGTTACAAAAAGTGTCAAGGAAAACACACATTCATTAAAAGATCCATGCACTTTTCTTACTGCATCACAAATAAGCTAAGAACTTTTTCAGGAAATCAAGAGTAAAACACCTAAGTTCTTAAAAACAGATACACATTAAGAAAAAGTATTGAAATATTTGTCATAATCAGTTGATCTACCATTTATTGCATTTCATTAAGTAAGCTAAACTTAAATATATATACATATTTACTTCTGAAAAATATCCAGATGTTAGGAAGATTCAACCAGCTGAATTCTTACTTTTTTCCTGCTCAGTGTTGCTAAGAGACTACACTAAGGAAAAAATATACTGTTAAGAGTTGTTTATTGAATATTTAAACCTGATAGAGATGACTTGTTAAACTGTAGCTTTAAAATACATGTGTTAAACAAAGTAAATCTTACAGTTCATCTATGATCTCTGCTGAAGACTTAGTATATGACAAGTCACAAATTCTCATGGCTAAGCTAATATGTATGCATGTGTGTTCCCTCTCTGTGAGGGGCACAATGCCTCAAATTAGACTTCCATAAGCATTCTTGCCCCCTGTGTTAACAGGGGAACAGTTAGCAGTGTGACAAGGAAAACATTGCTAAAAGCACCTAACAACCTCACACACGATGAATACAGTTCGGGAGATTATAAAATATTACAATGTTTTCAGAATCTCCATTATCTCCCAGTTTGGATCACAGAATAGCAGAGCTACAGAAACTTCAGTGGGGAAAGGTCTCTCTGAGTCCCCAAAACTGTTTCCTGCTTGAAACATGGCTAGCAACCAACAATGGAGCAGCTCAGCCACAGCTTTGTACAGCTAAGTCTTGCAAATTCCTTGGCAGGGAGCCTCTACACTTGCTCAGGATGCCCTGTCCCAGTTTCTGGGCTCCCCTTCACACCAACCCAACAGCATTTTGTGGGTGGAGTGATGCCACCTCTGCCAGTGCTCTGCAGGAGTTCATCTGACTGCTCTTGCTTATCTGTGCAGTATCTTCAGTTTTACTGATTATACCTTAGTCCTTTACCTCCCCCTCTATCATTCCTAATATTGCACTGCCTGCTGCATTCTTGCTTCCAAAAGCTAGAGTTTTGTCTCTAACCTGAAAGGTGGTGGGGGAAGCCCGTTTAATTTTGCCACCTTTTATTAGATTATGAGATTCTATGCAGTTGGATCTACCCCTGTAATTACTGATCTGTGGCCAGGATTCCAGGAGTATCTTTTAGAAACTTTGTGTAACTGAGCAACTGAGTACTACCATGTATTGAGGAGGGGTTCCCAAGGAATTAATTCTCTTTCTTATTAAAAAAAAACAAACTTCAATTTGTTTACATTCAACTTCTAATGACTGTGACTTGTTACACATTTTTCAGAGAGGTTGAAGAACTGAAAACAATTGCTTCATGCATGCGCCAAGGTTACCTCCCACCTACATATTTGAAAGAACACAATAGGCTGATATTTTATTACTCCATTTAAAGCAGTCAGTGCTTGAATGATTTTCCTTCAGGTATAGGGGCTGTGTCTTGTAAGCCAACTATTTTTTCTGACATTCCTCTCTCTGTCCTCTTGTCAAAAGCAAACAGTTCATGTTTTCATGTCAGTTCAACTGTGGCTAGTTTCAGCATCCAAAAGACATAAGATTTTTAAAACAAGGTCTTTTTACAAAGACTTTAAAGAAATAATTACAAAATACATTCCTGTTAGGACAACAAAGGCAACTCCTCTTTACTTCAACAGTACAGTCATATTTTCTATAAGGTAATGGGCAGAGGGATTTAAGTAGAGCTATCCATTTGTTTCTGGCCTGAACAGCGTACTAGTAGGTTTTGGAAGAGTCTAGAGAAGCTTGGCTGCAGAACATTTAGGAATCACAGGGGCCTTTTGGCTTAACATCTAATAATTACAGAAATACACACAATCAACTGTGATAGACATTCCATTTCTGTGATATAAATGAAATAGCAAAAAGGAAAGCAATACAACTTCTTCCTTTCCCACAAAAACTATAAGGCTTGATGCCAAAAGTCTATAAGGATTTTATTGCTTAAATACTAACTGGCTGCAGGCATCTGGAATCTGCAACATGTTTATTCTGATGCAAAGCCAACAATATTTTTTTTTTAAATCTAGGAGAAAGTCATCCTTCTCCTAACGAAGCAGTTAACTGCCCTCTGCCTAGAATAGTCATAAAATGCCAATTTACACAAGGTCGTGAGAAAGCAGAAGAGTAGAGCCCCGTGGGCTTCCATGTCATACCAATAAAGACAACCCAGTCTCATCCCTAAAGCAAGCAGCCTCTTCCTTAAGTGTCACTGAACTTGATTTGCTCCAACACGAGCATGAGGTTTGAGAGTTTCTTCCTGACTGCAGCTTTGCTGACATGTTTACATTGTCAAGAAAATGTTTACATTTCCATCTTTAATATCATGTATGAGGTCTAAAAGCAATTTTTAATAAGAAAACTTACACATAATCCAAGGTCCCAGAGTCTTGATAATGTCTGGATATAGGTTTTTGCCCCAACCTAGTGAAACTCCAGAGTTAAACCAAATGCTTTTATAAAGAATGAGGCAAATCAAGCATTTGCCACTGGCATGGTCCACTCATCATTTGAGGGATGATCATGTTATAAACAGCCACAGAAAACATTTTCTGTATGTCAAGTCACTTCAGTTTCACAAGGTGGACATCAACTTGTAGATAAAATTTGGCAGAGTGCCTTTACCTATTTGGCAGAGTGTCTTTACCTATTTTCTTTCAATACAAATCCCATTATGAGAAAAATCTGATCCAGGACAGAATGGGTGTAGAGAGACTTTATAAACGATTCACTTTTTTTGAAGAGAATTCCACATTAACCAGGCTGTCATTAGTGGAAGTTAGGCACACATCTTTTCAAGTCATGTTTTACTGCTTCAGTATTTAGATGTTAGTCACAAAGGAGCTCTAACTTCTATTTGAGCAGGGAATATCTTTTAGCACAAGGTAGTCATCAAAGATAATGACTTGGAGATCTTTACAAAGTTAAATGATTTTACTGGTTGGAACTTAAAGCCACTGCAAGTGGCACAATCACTGGTCATACCATTGTTCCTGAAACAGCTAAGCAGTATTTGCCCTGCCCTAAAGTGCTCCTCTCCTCTCCTCTCCTCTCCTCTCCTCTCCTCTCCTCCCACACATGGGAACCACCAAGATGATCAGAAGTTGGAGCACTTGCTCTTTAAGGAGAGACTGGAGCAGTGAGATTCATTCAGGAGGGGAGGAGACAGCTCTAAGGGGACTGAATAGTAATTCTAGCTCCACTTAGAAGCAGCTTTTTGAGGTGATCAAGCCAGACTTTCCTCAGTGATGCACAGTGGACAGATGAGAGTCAAAGGCATAGGTTGAAACATGAGAGGTTCAGCCAAGCAAAGATTATGCAAGCCAAATCCTTGATCATTTCAAGATTTGTAAGACCAGCTAAAGCACTGAGCCAACAGCCTGACCTCACAGCTGACCTTGCTTTGAGCAGGAGATGAGACTGGAGCCCTCCTGAGATATCTTTCTTCTGGCCTTGTCCTGTGAACCTACCATTCTGTGTCAAGATTTAGATTTATTTTTTCTCAGTTTTGTCTTAATACCTCTTATCTGCACAAAAATGGAATAACTGTAAATGTAGTCTGATCAACAATGGTTACAGCTACATTTTTCAAAGAGGGTGTCCTCATCAAATTAAATTTGGTTTCTGAAAAAAAGATATCAGTTCTTAAAGATGTAAGATACTATATTCTGTTTAATATTTAATTCCAGGTTTGACCAACTTTTCTACTACAAAGCATAACTGAATTCCTGGTTTATATATCAGGAGTTGTATACAAAACTCAAACATCATCACAGATGGTGAGTATGTTTTTGTGACCATTTGTAATGTGATAGTTTGTGGGTCACTCCACAATAAATGGGCATCTGGAATGGCCATTAAGGTTTGTCAAAATTATTACACATCTTCAAATGATGGTGAGAATGAGTGGGTTAAAACTTAACCTCAGTAATAAGATCCATCCATAATTGGCAGAGACTGTAACAATGCCCCAGCTGTGCCAAACCAAGAGTAAGAAACATCCACAGTGCCAAAAGAAAAGCTTGCTGAGGATCTTCTCTTAGAGGAGGAAGTCCTGAATTAGGCAGGATGTGAAGAAAACCTAGTAGCCTTAGCAAAATTAAGAAAGTTTTTACATAAATGAAGACTGGCTAAGAAACATGACAGAGAAAATAAGAACGTATAGTCACTTTTCAACGTGGAGGGAGGTCATTTGTGGAGTTCAAAAGGGTTGGTAAGGGGGTAAGGGGTAATGCTGTGTTCAGATTTGACATAGGGGAGAGGGTAAGCCCTGAAGTGACTTGTGGTTTGCTGATACACACTGTCTCTTGGGAAGCAGGTGGCAGTATCCCTGCTCCCCCTCTTAGCCACTGACAGAAGACGGAATTCTGGCACTAGTCCTGTGGTCTTATCCAGTAAGACTCTAAAGATATATCATGAAAAATAAACTGTAGGAGACAAAAACAACCATTAACTATTGCAGACCCAGACCAGAAGAGCAATAAAATGGAAACGATTGTCAGGTATACATGCTTCTGCATATTTTAATATTTTATGCATGCTTTTTTTGCAGTATTGGCAACTTTCCTGCCTCAGCTATGCAAAATGGCTCCTGCCATTTTGGAAGTACACTATGTTAGAATCTAAGAACACAGCAACCTTTATGAACAACTCATTAAAAAAAAAAACAAAACAAAACAAAACAAAACAGAGAGAGAAAATAAGAAGGCCTCAAAGAAGCAGAACTGTAAATCAAACACCATCAAGCTAATATCAAGCTAATAGACAGAGGTTGCAGAAGACAGCTGCTTTCTGTGAAAGGTAGAGAGAGGTGTCACCATTGCCTGAAATACTTGGAACAGAAAGGAGAGAAAAAAAGGTAAAGATGGTAACAGTGGCAAATGGGGCTGCAAGTAGCATGCTAAGGAATGAGCAGTACATCAAACTATGAGAAACAAGACAAGAATGTCTGTCAGCATTCTTGTGCCATTCTCTTGAATGTCTTAAGTGAAGCCATCCAAACCTCCCTTAGAGGAATGCTGTGTTTTTGTAGTACTGGGGTTTAGTGTTTTCCAACACAATAAGGTCAGCAAGAAGGTGCAAATATTTTCAGAATCTGAACACAGCTATGTTGGAGAACTCTTAGTTCAAACCTGACCCCAGACATATCATCAGCAATTAATGCAGGGTGGCTTGTTTTGCTTTTTTTTTTTTTTTTTTTTTTCTCAGGTCTAACTCTAGATTGATTATTCATTTTTTCACAAATGTGGGAAAAAAGTGTCACCAGCTTATTATATGCTATTAATGTTAAACAACAACAATGAAAAAAGCCATACCTCATTTGTTAATATGAAACCTTTTGTACACCTGTCACAATACTGGAAAACTGAAGGGCTTAATCTTTGATATTACATATTTACAAGCCTCACAGATCAAACTCAAATGGTGTTTCAACTGTACTTTACCTAGAGCAAGAAATGTCTAGGCAGATAGCCCAGAGCACATTTAGAGCTGCCCTGCAGTCAGTGAGACACATGAAGTGAGTATACAATGTCAAAGTACGGGAAAAATAAGTCAAGTAGAATATAATTGGCTCGGATCATAGGTCTACAGGGCTAAGACACCAGAGCCATTGGTAAATTACACAGACACTTTTACTTGATTTCCTGTTTTTTCAGCTCTGAAGTGATAATTCTGGTGAAGATGACAAAGCCTGTTGAAGAGATTTTATTTAATACAGATGGACATGTTAATGCAGAGTGATCTACCCATCCCTCCAATTAGCCTACTAGGTGCAGCTTGATATAAAGCAGAGACTGGAGCCCTGAGGACATGAAGCAAGACAGGGAGAGCAACATAGCTCAGCATGTTTTCAGGAAATCCAATTATTTGTCTGAAGCTTTGAATTCAAAAGTGGATTCAGAAAGTCCTAAAGCAATTATGATTTGCACTGAAAGAGACTGGCTAAAGCCAGCAGCTAAACGTTTGTATTGTTTTTGGCTTGCGTGCTCCATTTATACAGTAAGGCCCTTTAGCACAATCATTTCAGCATGTAACTGAAATGAGTTTAGTTTTCAATAGGATTCTTCTTTCAAATAAGTTGATAAGAAACACACCACTGTTCTTATTTTTAGTGCAGACAGAAGGGCTCAGAAAAAAAATCTGAATTTCAAAAACTATTTGAAAACTTTTATGAGCTTTAAAAAACAGTGCTGTGTTAGGTATCTTGCACAAGATGATAATGCTAAAACATTTATTTGCCTGGATGAGTACCCTTCAGTTAGTCTACTGACTCTTCCTATGTTAGCATGATGTGCTATGCCAGCATGATCTGAGGCAGGAAACATTCCAACAAGATATGCAAATCCTTTATACTTGATATGTTTGCTAGTCTCTTTGGTGAAGAAAAAAAACAAATGCAATGGTATTCTAAGCATACTTTAATGCTTTTACCACCACCAAGCTCTCTATATTGCTGAATTTGTACCTACTAATTTGGATACTTAAATATCCATACCTATGTGTGCTATAGACATAGTCCCTATATATTACAACCTTAAACTACTTTATTAATGGTATCAAGAGATACCTGAAACCATTATAATGAAATCAAAGTATGGAAAAGTTATCTTCTAAGATCTTATACATTTATCTCCTGAATAGAAAATGACCCTGAGCATAATTATGTAAAATCACTGTACTCATAATTTATGTGGGCATGAATTTATGTTTTCCCCTAATATTCTGGTAATGAACACTAAGTATGTGAGGTTTTTTCCCAAATACACCAAATATAGCAAATGAAATGCTGTGAGGCAGGAACCTGTAACATTAGGAAATTTATTTTTTACATATATTCTTTAAAAGTCAGGCGTAGGCTAGTTTTTTTTTTTAATTTCAAAGACTCTTTAGCAATTATAGCAGAAGAACAATGTGAATTTTAGTCATATTCTTCTAATTTTAAATTATTTATGTGGCTCTTCTTGAAGATAAAAATCTACTCTATAAAAAACTCTCTCCTGAGTTCTAGCTGCTAGGTATCTTTACAAATAGCAGTAAAAATACCTCATAAGCAAAGTTGGCCCAAAACTGGGATTCCAAGTTCACTGGAAGTGTCTTTATAATTTAGTTTTGATCTGACCTGTGATGGCTGTTTTCAATGTCCGTAGCCCAGGCAGACTCTGCAGGGATCCATGCAGGGTTCTCTTTGAACTCTGTCTTGAGTTTGCTAAAACCTCCTTGAACCCAAGATGTTTTAAATGAAAGACTTCAGATTGTATGAAGTAGCATTTTTTGACAAAACTTTGTTTCCTTTGATAATTTCTGAACACTTCTATTTACAACATGCTTTGATTGAAGACAGACTGCTATGATGAAATGACAGACGTTTTATAATTATTCCCTTGCAAAGCCTTTTGGATTCAAGCCTCATCATAATTTACAAATGGGTTAGTCTACTTCTCTTTGACTCTGTGTTTTCAGTCACTTAATAAGAACCGATATCTACTTGAGCAATTAGCTCAACGTACTTTAATAGACTTCTAAAACAAAATCACAATGATAACCTTGTGAATAATTTCCAAGATTAGTTATCAGAAAAACTGAATTCTGCTGTCTTGCTGCAAATACTGTGTCATGGGTTTTGGCCTGCCACAAAAAAAAAAAAAGTCTAAGAATATCTGTAGAAGCTTTTGTGATGCATCCTAAGGCTGCTTTCTGCAGATCTCCAGTCCCAAATTATAATCATTCCTTTCTACCCTTCCAACATTTTCCTTGTCTTTTCTGATTATTACTTAGGCCTGTTGTTCATTGATATGAAGTTTGTTTTTTGTCAACGTTGAATATCTGACACAAACCACCCCAATGTGCCAGGATAGTTACCCAGCCCTGTCCCAAGTTGTTTTGATTGTTACTGTGGAAAAAACAATGCTGTTAATCCTCTCCCTTGTATGTGAGTAGCTAACAACCAATGTAACAGAGAATGTGTTGGAAAGTGCTCCAGGCACACCACCCCTCTGATTTAGCATCTCTGGGCAGCTGACCAGACTGGCTGAAGGATGGGATGATCCTGCTGTTAGTTAATTGTGCATATGTAAAAGTTAGAATCAGACTGTCATGCTGCATAACTGCAATTAAGAAGCCAGTCTCCATATTGAGCAGTTCTCATGTGGGGTTTTTGAATTAGTAAACACTCTTTCTAGTTTTTAATTTCAGAAGTGTTTGCAGGAAGCAAACATATTTGTCAGGAACTGTACTTCCATTCGTGTTCACTCATAGGGATGCACACAGGCATAAATGCAAATATTTGTGCATAAAGGACACATAAAAGCTTTTGTGATGTATTTACAGTGTACAGTGAAACAGTCATTCCAATAGATGCAAGGTGCTTTTCACATTAATTCTTCTTTGATTATTTAAATGTTTGAGAAATTCTTTACCTGCTCTTCATTCTTTCTATAAGTGTGTCAGTCAGTTCTTACAGTAAATCTGTCTTTCTCAGCTGGGAATCTACAGAAAAAATAATCTGAAACTCCCTTGTTAGGAAGGTGTCAAATCCTTAATTCAAACAGAAATTTTGTATAAACAAAATTTTTAAATATTAGGATATTATGGATATCCTATGGTTAAACCTGGTATCAGAAGCATGACCAATCTTCTGTATCATCCTCAGTTTTAAAAAAAACCACAATTTTAATTTTTTAAGGAAACAATAAGAAAAAAACCCACATATTACAAAAATATAGCAAATAAATTAATAATAACTGTATAGTATATATAATAGAAATGCAATATGTTGGCTTAGTTGGCACCAAAAAATGTATTTTATTCATAGAATATAATATATCTTATTATGCTTCTGTTGTTTAAAATTTCAAATATATTCATGCACACACACATACAAACAAGAGTATGTCTTGTGTACAAACAGGACTTTTTTTAGAAACAATTTCAAAAAGTCAAAATATTCCAAAATATCACTACAGATACCTATGCTGGGTAAAGATGCTTCATAGATCCTTTAAAAATCAAATATATCTGACTGTCTTTAAGAGCAAAATATTGATTGTGGCATCACACAAACAAGATCACTGGAATAGAAATTTCTCTTCTCCAGCTGGAGCCATAAGTAAAACTTGTTTTGGAAAAAGCTGTAATCAATATTCCTATTTTGATTGTATTTTTTTAATGAAGTTGCACCTTAGTAATAATTAAAATGATTAAATAGTTGGTCTCTCTGAGAAGAAGATGCAACCAGTGATTATAGTGCCAAAATCTGTACCTTTTGCTTCCCTGGTGGAACTCCAGACTGAGCTAAGTCCTACATGGTTTGGTTTGGGCTATCTAAGTGCCTCTGTTCTAAATATATTGCATTGCATTAAGTTTATTTTTTTAAGGCATTTGAAGTCAATTTCTCTTTGGAAAAGAAGACAAAGGAGCACTACTGCGGTGATCTCCATTTAAAGTCTTAACAGGGCTGCAGGTTTGTTTAATTATGTAACTGCAAAATTTTGTTTGGTTGGCTTTTTGGGTTTTTTTTGGTTTGGTTTTTTTTTTTCCATATACCTTTCCATATTCTTTACTATAATAAAGGTTTTAGGGTTCATGGCACAATGATGCTTTGGCAATATGAGTCTGTGGTAGGAAGGAAGCTATTTTTGACTTTGATTATTAAGCAATAAGGCAGATTTCAGAGAGCAAACAGTCCTTTGGAAATCTGAGAATTAGAATAAAGTTTATCTTGAATAGATTTTATTGCTCCTTTTATTATTATGAATATTAAGTGCACACTTTAAGTAATAATAATATAAAATTACTTGTGAATAGTGAATAAACTTATTGTGAAAAATTTATCCAGTGAGGATGGTGTTGGATTGACTCCTTTGTGACCATATGGAAAAAAATGGAACAGGTGTACATTCACAGGTATGCAAAACTCCACTATTTACATTAAAACAAAGCTAAGCCTTTACAAACCATGGCTTAATGCTTTCCTCAAGTTAGGTTTAAAATACTGGTAAACCCTATATTTAATGTCCTTACAACATCTGAATTTATAGAAATGGCATTATGATGGTAGATTTAGCTCTGATGACTTCATACCGCTAAGGAGGGCAGCTGGAGGAGGGGGCAGGATGACACCTGTTCTGTGGAACCTTATAGAGAAGCTTATGTGGAAGTCCTGTATTCCTTTCCGTTTCCCTTCTCTAATTATTGCCATTGCTCACTGCTCACCTTCCCTCCTTTGCCACCCCCCAGCACCTTGAAGCTCACCTTGAGTTTTAATTTCCCTGTGCTACAGAATATGCTGAATTGGAAGGGACCCAAAAGTATCACTGAGTCCAACTGCTAGTGCTGCACAGGACATTCCCAAGAACCACACCATGTGCCTCAGAGTATTGTCCAAACTCTTCTTGAACTCTGTCAGGCTTCATGCTACAACCATTTCTCCAGGGAGCCTGTTCCACTCATGTCTTCGTGTATAAAATTTTAAAAGTTTTTTGCTCTTCCTTTTTTCTTTAAATCTCCTGTCAGTGTAAGTGTTACTGTTGAATTAGATTACACTGCAGGAAAATCCACTAAAGAAAGCATTTTGTGCGTTAGAGAGACCAATTTCATTAAAAGTTTATTACATTTCTCCCAGCTTCCTGCTTTTGAAGTTAGTTATTCTACTGGATGTGGCTTTGTTGGGAGCTATTCCAAGCTCCACCACCCTATAAATTGCTCTGAGGGGAACATTTGGCTAGAACGATAAGTCTATGTCTTCTATGTCTTATGACAACAGGAATGCCAAAGATTTTTTAAATGCAGCTTCCTGATTTCCCAATTTGGTTAAAGAAGGAGAAATAGGTGCCTAAGAACAAGACATGGTGCTAATATTTTATCTGAGGAGCTGATAAAACTACTTACAGATACCAAGGCAAGAGAGGAGGTTGTAGCACCTACCCAAGGGAGGTATTCATGAACATTTCTGTCCGCCTTCCCCTGCATCACAAGTTGGTTGTACTAGATACTGAGCAAGGAACCTGTAATGCAGGACATAAACTATGAGTAACTGCAACATCCTTCTCCGAGGCTTGGTGTATCAGAAATCACTGCCCTGAATTTTCTTATATACTTAAGCTATTTTGAGAATTCATTCACACAAGGTTTTACAGGTGTAGAAGCACCAGTCACTTCCTCCTATGCAATAGGAGACAAAAGTCAGGTGATTGCTATTTTGACTGCCAGTCTCTGCCCAAAGACTTTTCATCTTACAATACAGATTTCTCAAGTGAAAGTTGTAATTACTCACTTACAGGATTTGCTGGGGTAAGTGTTCTGTCATTGTGTTGGAAGTGATGTTTGCATCGACAAATCAACATTAGTGAGACTGGAGTGGAAAAAATGAATGATTTTAACCTACTGGACAACACACTTTTAGAGAAAGAATACATCTGAGTTTTATTCCTGATCCAGCAATTCTTGAATTACACTGTACCCTGAAGTTACCCACTCCAGGGACAGCTAAACTGAACTCGAACTCCAAAGTCCTGTAGATTTCCTGCATTGTGCTCTGGCCAAAGAGCAGTGTACCCCCCATTCCTTTGGGGTTGTTTTAATTTCAATTAATTTATTTCACTTTTTTTCCTCTTTTTTTTTTTTTAATTTTATTTTCAATTTTTAAAAAAATTTAGATTAATTTTGTTTATGTGGCTATATAGTTTAAAATATATTCCAATTCTTAATTTTTGCATTAGTGTACTAGGGTGGAGCATGGTCCATTTTTTAGGGTTTTTGTTTCTTCTTCTCCTTCCTCCTCAGGATTTATACTAAGCAACTCTGAGATGAAAGCCATGACTGAATTAAAAATATGCAAATTCAGGATTACTGCATTGTTTTTATAGCTAAGCTGTGGTCTATTGTATGTGCTGGGGGGGAAAAAAGGACAAACCATACTTTTATTAAAATATTGATGTATTTTAAAAATGGAATAATTTTCTACAGTTTGCAGACAGTTTCTTTACACATTTCTGGCTTCCGTGGATAAAATTCCAGGAAACAATCATGGGAATTTCAGAAGCAGCTATCTTCCTTTCCTTCTTCATGGTGTGTGTGGTCAACCTCTAAGTACCTCTGAAATCCTGCCTCGTTCTTCACCCTCAGAAAATGCAAACAAACTATGGTAGTTACAGCAGAGAGAGGTAAAGTGGTGATCATTTCTTCTAACACAGCTGCAGTGGCAAACTGCCCCAGGAATTCTGGCTTTGTGATTCTCTGAGCACCATCCCTGAGGAAACTTGGTCAGGTTCTCATTGTTCATCACTGCTCCAGTGATGTCACAACTGCCTGACAGCAAACCTCACTGTCTGTCAGAGTGATGGTGCACCCAAATCCTACATCTTCAAATATTTTTGTATGTTCTCAAGGGGATGAGATGATTGGTGTGAAAATATGCTCTTTGCTGTATGAAATATACAAAAGATGTGCTATATGAGCAAGCATTAATATTTAATTCTGAATCCTTAGAGTAGCACAAATAAGAAGGGAACTCCCAGCAGTGCTTTGCCTGTCCTATACCCTTTTTATGTTTGCTTGTTTCAGTGTTAGTGGGGGGGGGAAAGGATTTTTTTTTTAATTCATCAAGAGAACAAATTCCAAACCACAAGTTCCAGCAGTCCAAAGCAAGGTGCTCAAATCAATTGTTCTGCTGCTGCTAAGTTATAACCTGGTTTTCCCATCAGCAGGCTGAGGTACTCTGTCTCTACATATTCAACACATGCTTGCATTCCTGCTTTGTTGAACTCATCAGAGATGCCTAACCTCTCTTTCACATAGCAAAGACAAACATTTTATGATCTGAGAAACTCAAGCTGCTTTCCATGTTGCAGCTTTGCAAGTTTAACAGGAAAACCCTCTCTAGACCATGCCCTTCTAAGTATACCAGAGCTCTGTAGGTAAAAGGATTGTTGTTGTGGCATCCATATACACCTGGCAGGCCCACACAGACATTCTCCAGAGCAATAAATGTGCACAGAAATTTAATAAGAGTCCTCACTCCCAAAAAAAAAATCTGGGTTTAATAATTAAAATAGTTGATTGTATAAAATCTCTTTCTTGAGGTTTTTTGCTTTTATTGCTTAAAATTTTACTTAAAAGTTCACTGAAATAAATGCAAAATGCACTAAAAATACCTCTTTTTTTTTTTTTTCAACATGTGGCTCCATCACCAGGGTACTCTTGCATTATTGTTATCCCAGGTATTTATCTGCTTATACCACATCTGATACTGAGATATTTGGTAACACATATGATGCCTGGTTTTACTTCATGGTTTGCACAAATTTATAAGGGAGAGTTCATCAGCCCTACAACGTCTGAATTGAGTTTATTACATTAACAGATAAAAACAATGCAATTTGATGTTGCAAATGTGCAGCATGTCTTGTGTTTGTGATCAGTGGTTTACATCATCTTAGAAAACCTGTGTTTCGACTATGTGGTCTAATAATAGATCTTTCCTATGGCTACATCTTGAGATTCTAAGCTCCCTTAACTCTGGCAGAAAATGAGCTGTTGCAAATTTATTTATATTCTGGTATAAAAGGCATGAGACCATTTATTTGAAAACAGACCACTTATTTAAAACAAAAGGTGCCCTATCCTTGGTGAGCTAGTACCCATTAAAAATAAAGATTTTTTTCAATTCAGTCCCACATAAGGAGTATACAGTTTGCAATGTACAGTCCTCATTACTGGATAGCTTTAGAAGGTCAGGTGCTTACTCATTTAAGGGCATTTCTAGCTTACAGGTTATTTGTAAAAGGTATCAAACTAAATTGTGGTTTCTAGTAGAAATGCTGGCAATGGCAGAAAAAATGCTCTGATATTTTGACCTCACAATGTTACATGCTAAAAGACCATCAAGACTGAATGATACAAACAGCCAAGGGTGCATTAAACTAAGCAGATTTTTTCATCTTCTTCCAATTTAATCTTATTTAATTTAGTTTTTAATAAAATGCATTTCTGTTAACCATCACTTCACCCTATTTTCTGTATAGCTTCAAATGACTGCCTTTTAGAGCTATGAATAGCCAAAGTGAAAATCTATAGTTACATTAGTTGCAGGTTATTGGTCTATAAGTGCTCATTAAACACTACACTTATCCTTTTCAATTTACAGTGTTATTTGTTTTCTTATTTCATTGGCTTTGATAGGTCTTTTAAGACTTACTTTTGTGAAAGTATCCATGCCTCTGATAGTAGAGCATAGCCAAGCTCTGCTACTTGAAGCTGTAACTCTCAACTCCTACTCACTGTCTTGAAACTTATGGCCATTGATGCTCAGAATGTATGTAGATAAAAAATTAGTTTGAAGCTCAGAAGAATTTAGGTACCTGTTTTATTTTAACCAGGTTTATTTAGGATTTTTATATTTCCTATTTAAAAGTATCATGGAAAAGCAGAATGAAAGCATATAAGCATTTATGATTGGGAAAATATGTATTAAACAAAGGTGTTAAGCTTAAATGTAATATTTTGATCTTTTAACGTTTTTAAAAAAACCTTGGCAATCTAATTTGACTGAATGGCAGCTGATTTAGAGTTTATATTAATTTACTTTGTGAACAATATGAAGGTCTAGTCTTAGTAAACACCTCCCAAGGTAGTCCCCAAGGACAGTGACTTTAACAAAATTGCATTCGTTATAATCTTAGTTGTGGTTAAAATAAAGAGAGAAAGTGCAAAACAAAGAAAAACCAAAAATCTACACCAAAATTTATGCTTGAGGAGATGTTAAGTTACAAGAGAAAAATTTATCTTCAAAATAAAAGTTTTCAATCTGGTGCTAGATAATGGGGGAAGAGGGGTTGAGAGCTAAACATATCTAATTCATATTCTGGTTGTATGAGGAAACTTGATGATTTTCAGAAACTAAACTTAATTTTATAATTATATATATAATACAATAATATTAATATATTATTTATATTGTATATTATAATAAAATTATATAATATATTAATATATTATAATATATACTAATAATTTATATTATTGATATTGTTTATATTATATTATTTATATTCTATTTATATAACTCTATATATATAGAATATAAATAGATCATCAGGACCATATAATGAAAATTTTTCAAGGACTGTTAGGCTGACTGTCTTCATCTGCCACAGCAAGGTCTTCATCAGTTAAGAAAACATTTGTTTATTAAACCAGCTCTGCATTGGTGGCTGAAAAGAACTGTTATATGTCTATAATGCATCTGCATTTTACAGCTTTTGAAACAAAATTTTCTACTGCATTGTGCCTTTTGAGGTGGAGTTCCCGGTTTATGGATTGATATTGTTTAAGAAAAATAGGGAAGAAATTTAGAAAGTGGTCTTGTAGTAGTCTTCAGGTGTCATCCCTATCCTGATAGCTTACTGAAAGGGAGTAAGAATGAGTAACTCCATGAAGTAAATATGCTTTGAGCAATTAGATATGTCAGCTGATTATCTAAAATCTACTTCAATTAATAGATTTTTACATCATTCTTTTCATGTCTTGATTTTAGTTTCATTTAACAATTTCTTACAGACTCCATACAAACATAGGAGTAGAAAGGAGTGTGGCAGGTTCAGTAGCACAGTTCATGACTGTATGTGAAATATCTTTTTTTGGTAAACTCTATGCAGGATCACTTCTACACCAAATGTTGTTTTTTGATTTTTTTTTCCAGATCAGCATAAGAACAGTCCTTTATAATAGTAATAATATATTTCACTTCTAGCCTCATTCTGCCCATCCTACTCATTCCTTCCCAACAGAATGCATGATCTGTTCTTGTGGATTTCATTACAGTGCTTCCCAGGTCAGACTGAACTGTGTCTTTTCTGCCTTTTCTTCACTGTCACTTCTTCCGGTATCAGCTCCAACAAAACCATAAATAATGGGTTAAATTTCTTAAAGAATAAGTAGTTTGGTTCAGTGACTGAGGAAGACTTTTTTCAACACACTAAATGTTTATATTTGAAGAGGAAGTTACTGTGAATGAGGGTTTTGGCTGCTTAAACAATCACCATATAATGTATTGGCAAAAATAATGTTTTTATATTCATTTGTGAAAGAACAGCTTTACAGAGTTCAATGTCATGATTCACTCTTTTACTTACTACATGGATTAAACATACAAAGGAAAATTAGATTGGAATCAGTTTGGAATGATTCACATGGACACCAGGGATGCAAAAAGATAAGGGTGCAAAAGGTAGCACTTAACCATTGATTAACTAAACATTTATAAAGTGATTCAATAGCATTAACTGCAGTTACAATTAATTAATTGTAATTGTTTAATTATAGGCCCAAGACAACAACATTTATGCTATAATCTATTTACACACACATAGGAAGAGAAGTGCATACAGTTGTATCCCCATGTGTACCTATCAAAAATTCTCAGGTTCAGCAACATATGTCAAAGTCCTTTGTGTTTCTCAATAGGCATGGGTTGCACATTGACAAGTAGGTGTGGACAGGGAGTATCAGATTAGGTCTTATCATCAACAATGGCTTTTTGATTATTGCAAACTTGGAGGGCAGGAGGATATACCAGAATAGATATTTAATGGCAAATCCATCAATTGATAGAGCTATCTGATAAAATTTTGAGGTTTTGCCATGACCACATGGCTATGTTATAGAAATATGGTCTGGGAAAGGCTGTGAGGGAGTTTGCTCTTCCAGGAGCTGTCCATAGTCCATAGCTGAACTTACTGCCAGAAAAATGTGATTTAACAATGGTTATTTGTAATTAATGTGAGCTCTTCCTAGATAATTATGGTAAACTATGAACTATTAGAGTGTCATTGAGTATCATTAGAGTTTCCTGTTGAAAAATCTACATATTCAGTGAAGATAAAATGTTCTAGTGAAAAACTAAGTAAAAATCTTCATTTTAATTTATTTTGTAACTCCTACAGTGAGTAAGAGTTCATTGAGGCCAATCTATGAAATAAGTGTGTAAGAAAACTCTTACACTATTCCCAGCTTTGCTCTTAGGGAAGTCTCATGTAGTTTTAAGTGCCATGTATTTCACTATGTGGAACATAATTTTTTATAATATTCTTGATTCTGGTTTGAACAATATTGATAATTCTTTAATTCTTTCAATGGTCTAATTCAATCTGTTGCCAAAATTCTTTTTATCAAATATTTTCAAGCTAGCAAATGGTCCTTGTGCCTATGCCAGCTAACAGATGTTCAAGCTACAACTGAAGATGGTTACTTCTGATGGACTTCAGTCATAGAGCATAAAAAAGTGTTAGTTGATTACTCAAGTTCAAAATTGCATTCTCTCAGAAAAGACCAAAAATAAGATACAAATGCTTCATTTAAGCATAATTTAAATCTTCCTACATGGAAAAGTGTCTGACCTACAATACTACTATCTAATTAAATTAGTCAGAAATGTGTTCTTAGTATTATTCATTTCTTCTAGTAGGAAAGTAGAGCATGTGATATATTAAAAAATGTAAAATTTAAAATATAAATGTAAAGAACAGGAAAAGAAAACACTTATTAGGAGGAAATGGTATAAACCTTCATTTTGCTATGACAGAGTGAGAAGGGAAAACAGTCTTTAAAGGCAATTATACATCCCTTTGGGATGGTTGAATTATTATTTCACCTCTTCCCTTTCCCTTTCCCTCTTTTATCTTACAGTTTAACTAAAAGATTATGATATATTCTTTTTTCAAATTCATGCAGATAATTTTCTTCTGCTTCAGCCTATCCATTACAAAGGTTGCCAATGTTGAACTATGGTAGATCTTGCATTGTTTTCCTTTTTTATTTCCTCAAGAGTAGTTTAGTTTGTCTACCATGTGAGGCCTTGGTCCAAAAAAAAAAGGAAAAGCAAGCCATTTTAAAATATGTGTGTAATAATGGCTAGTAGCCTTTCCAGAAAGCCAGATTTTTAAAAGCCAGAATAGGACCAAAATATTTGCTGTAAATTTCCCTTTAGCATCCAGGCAATTAACTCATTTTTCTTTTATCTTCCATAAGCTCAGTACTCTTTGATGTTTTCAAAACTGTCAGGGAAGTGGCCTTTGATGTCTTCAAATCAAAACTAGATATCCATCTGGAAGATACGCTTCAGTCAAGTACACATTATTCAGCTCAGTGCAAGGATAACCAGGTGAAATTCTACAGGCCATGTTTCAAAGGTAGTCAACCAGATTAGCTAATGGGTTTTTTGCCATTACATTTTATGAAGCTATAAAAAATGAAGCACTATGCATCTTTATACAGAGCCTCAAAAGGGGATCGTAAAAAGAAGTATGAGAGAAAGCAGACATTGTTACAGAATGATGAATTTTAGATCATGATAGGACGTAGAACAGTGGGAAAAAATCAGAAAGATCAGAGGTAGACAAGTTTTATGCAAAAAATATCCATTGCAGATAGAGCTGTAGAGCTTCCATTCTGTGGTTACTCTTACTCAGAGTAGCAACATAAAGTAGAACAACAGATTCCTAAAAGAAGCATAACCAGCCAACAACAAATATCTGATCATGGCAGAGTTAAGTCTACCTTTTCTGTTGCCTACATTCTTGTCTGGGCAAGTTACTAAGTTCCACCTCATTGTTATGAGACCACTTCAGCAGTGCTTTGCAAATCCAGAAGTATGAGCATACCAGGTAAAAGTAGAACTATCTCTTTGACTGGATAATGATTTTGAAAGTTGTTGTCAGAGCTCCTTCTTGAATAATCTGTGTAATACCAATAGTCCCATTTTCAGAGGTAAAAGGCCTTCAACTTCTAAAGACTCACAATATATATACCATTTATTTACCCAAGAGTCAACATAAGCCTGCTCTGTCACACCATCACAAATGTTCCCACTAAATACTTTTCCATTTTTGTTCCTAAATATTTTGAAGGTAATTTCTCATCTATGTGCTTTCTAAACACGTCTTTTCCCAAATTATGTGTTGTGTTTTAAAAAGTGTTTTATTTAAATAAGTCCTTGTAGTCTTGTGATTTACATTGCTTAGTGAGACTTCTACTATTCCTTGACAAAGGTGCAAGTTCTTGGGACACAATATTTCATCTTATCTTTCACTGTTTTTTCTTTCCCTTTTTTTCTTGTCATCAAATTGTTTTGTCATAATTTGTTGGCTTTGTAGCTCTGTTTCTTTCTGAATTTTTTGCCACACTAGAGCATATTCTATGTAAATATGCAAACTAATGTTTCTGCACAGTATTTTCTGAGAAAAAGGGGCTGCTTCCAGCAGTTTATCTAAACTAGAGGAAATTTCCTAAAGGCTGAGTTAATGAAACATAGTTCATAAACAAAGGATGTAGTGACTGTGCTAACTCAATTCCTCTTAGCTCTTGCTTATTGTTCTCATTGTTCTTTTGAAACCAATAAAAGGACTGGTTATATTAAAGAGCTTCATTTTCTGTCTTGGTTCTTCCCAGGCTTAGACAAAGGATGGGATACGCATACTTGGTGAAAAGTTTAACATGCAAACTGACCCGTTCTTCACATTATACTAACAAACCATTTATTTCTCAATCAGGGAAACACTCAGGCCCTCAGACATTTTGGAAACATTTCCTGCGGTCTTCCAGTACATCTGGCAACTCTAGGACAGTGTTACAGAACAGAGACAAAAGAAACTTCTAAATGTGTTTGCATTGGCATATACATGCCAATATACATATCCTACCACCTAGATCATATGTGGAATCAAACCAAATGGCTGGTATAAAGCATGCTTCTCCACAGGATTCAATTAATTTATTATATGTATATTGATTCACCTGCCATTACTCTAGAATTAAATGACTGTAACTAAGCAGAATGCAATTGTCTTCACATTAGGAATAAACTGGATACTGCATCAACATTTTAGGGAAATGTTAGTCAGAATACTAGCCTAAGTGCAAATATTTAAAAGTTTGCACATAAAAATATGTGCAAAACACTTGGTCAGTGCACGCAAGCTGCAACTGCATATGAATGGAAAAATGTGCTTTTTGAATAATATTTTTAAATATGCTGTCCACAGTGCACAGAATGCCTCAGGTTAAACCTACAAATCTTAAGAATCCTTTTTAAGGAGTTTTAAATTACTAAAATTCTTCTTTAGGAATAAAAAAGAGAGAGCCCCACTCAGTTTTTCTACTGGCATTTTGATCTCTTCTTGCACACCTTGTGTGCAATTGTTAAGTCCTTTGTAGAGTACTATAGTCTCTATATAACTTCATTGTAATTCTGAATTTCATGTAATCAGAGAAGAAACTTATTTTTAGGGGGTTTCTTATCTAATTCATTGAACCAAAACAACCAGCCAACCACACAACCAAAGTAGCTTTTATTAATGCTGAGATATGAAAAGCCCCTTTGTGAGCAACATTCTGGCACTCACAAGCCTCTCTGAAAGAGGCTGCTGTGTACATCCCTTTTGAAACTTTTCTCTTAATTTTTCCCCGTTTCCCCTGAATTAAGCCACCATATCTCAGGTCATAGCAAAGGCAGCAGCAGGCCAGAGTGAAGGCTGCTCATGCTGTTGCACATTGAAGAGAGAGTGTTGACCGCTGTGAGAATCATAAACCTCTCAGTTTGATGATCAACTGAGCAGTAAATTAATTAATCATCATTTTATGCCTCATCAAGCACTTTGCTGAGGCTCTCAACAGGGGCCAGCTCAATTAGCCAATGGGAAGCAGACTGTTTTGTTTAGCTGGGTGAGTCTTCCATAAACAGAGGAAGCTTTGACAAGCTAATAAATATGTCATCTGTCTGTGTCACTAGCTGCAATGTGGCTCCACCTGTAAAGTAGTGGGATTATGCTTGGTATGTTGGATAGCAACTTGAAAGAATGAGAGCAAGTTATCCTAACTCCTTCTCAAACAAAGCACTTCTCATAGCTTATCAGGATCTTCAGCCAGTGAATTTAGGCTTGATTTTTAGGAATCAAATACTTATTTTTGATTACTTAAACATATATTTATATCTTTTTACAACAGAATTTTGTGTTTGGCACAGTAAAACCAGTTAGATGCATTTATAATTTTAAAAGGCTAATTTCCATTTATTTACTCCCTAGATAAAAAGAAAATTCCCACCCTCCACAATAAATGCTGGTGATAAGAAGCTTCTCAAGGTAAAAGCTTTTGATTAAGTGGCAATAATGCTTCTGTCAAAACAGACAGGTTTGAAAAGTCATTGTATCAAATTCTGTTGTTCCACTGAAGTCACTGGGATTGCATCAATCTAACTGCAGCCAGAATTCAGCTCCTGTCACACTAGGCATTTCATCATTCAGAATGGAAAACAGAAATCTGCATTTAGAAGTTTCAGCCTTGAACCAAATCATTGACTGTTGCAAATTTGTGCCACTGACTTTCATGTATCTTTATGGTCATAAGGGTCCATTATGAGTTTCTAATCTGATTTTCTGCATAACAGTGCCTGTAACCTCTCACTGAACAAGAGATAATTACTAACATATCCAGTATTTGCTGAAAGATTTCAGGTGGTGGAAAATACTGCCCATCCTTTGATAAGCAACTCCTATAATTAATTGTCATCACTGGTAAAAATGTGCACCTTATTTCAGATTTTATAACTTCAAATTCAAGATGTTTCTTTTTCCTAAATCTTGTTCCAGGAGAAGGAGCCCTAGATATCTTTTAACACATTTTTCAAAAGAAGCAGTTCTCCCAAATTTTTTACACTCTTCTATCTTGGGAAAATTAGCAGTACTCTTGGGAGACTGAATAACATTTTCATTCAGTCAGCATCCCTTGTGCATAACACCAATGTATCTCCGGTGGTAGACAGAAGCACCTTCTCCCTCCTTGTTCCTGGCCATAAGCATTCAAACTTTAGTAAGATATGTGTTATCTTTCTACAATTTTGTGAATTTTATTCCACTCTCTGGTTTTGGACTGCACAGGCTGACTAGAGTGGCAAGTCGATAACACTTTGGTATGATGGTGCTAGAAATGCAGAAGTGATGAATGGATGACTTGTTAGGAAAAGTGTCTACAGAGCCCTTGCCTGACTAAAGTGTCAAGGCACAGCATGGCTCTCAGTCCAATGTAGAAAGTGCTTTAGTTTCCCAAAAAATAGGTGCAGAAACAGCAGCAACATTTATAAGTGGTGACTCCAGGATCTCCTCAAGTGTCCTCACAGGCTAGAATGACAATTCCCTACACCTGTCTCTCCAACATATAGGAATGGCAGCAGGTCAACTGGACAACAGCTTAAACATTGGAAACTAATTTATAAATCACAGTCAGACTTAAAACTTTCTCCTAAAGTAAGATCATTGTCTGAAGGAGTGTAGATAATAGTAAATGTGACTCAGTTTACTCATTAAGAGGATTCTGTCAGTCCTGTCCTCCCATCTTAAAGCAACTTATTTTATCTGATATGCATTTAACCAAAATGTTTAGGGTGCTCCCTGTATGAGCTCTTCATAGGTATAGCTCCACCTCTTTCTGTACAATGTAGAGAAGAAGAAGAGAATAGAAGAGTTGTTCTGTAATCCTTCCAAGCCCTTGAAAAAGCTAGAGTGTACAAAAAAAAAAAATCTCTGTATTCCCTTGTTAATGACTGCACACAGTGACAATTCCTTTTAGCTGTTCTATTTTAAACTCAATCAGTCTGGTTTTAATCCATTTACTTTTCTGCAATGATTTCACACAGGACTATCTTTTGGCTATGTGAAGTGACATGTGTTTGAGCCTTCCTGTAACAAAAAAAAAAAAAAAAAAAAAAAAAAAAAAAAAAAAAAAACCCCAACCAAAACCCCACAGGAAAAAAAAAAAAACCCACACCACAACCCCACAGGAAAGAAAAAAGAAAAAAAAAAACAAATAAAAACTATGAACAACATGAGTTCCTCAGTATAGGTTACTATATAGATATTATGAATTGTGTCATTTCTCAGACAAAGGGAAAAGAAGCATCAATGGAAATTAGGAACTGGTGGAAAGAATGAAAATATAAAGCTGCCACTTATGCAGCTTCAGGGAGGATAAGGGTTTTCTGGAATAGTGGAAGCAACTACAGGACAAATGGGAGCATCTGAGGAATGGTGAAGGGGAAAAGAGGTATGCAGTGATTTTTAACAGAAGATCCATCAGTATAACACATCTGGCCTATAGAAGCAAGAATTGATCCTACCTTTCATCAGGATGATGAGTCCTACATACATCTGTACAGATACACCTACAGACACTTCTCTGGGCAAAACTCTAGTTCCCCTGAAAGGTAATATTGATTTTATTTGACCAGTCTAATTCCACTAGATCAGACTGATCAGTGATCAATACCAAGTTTCCAGTACCTGGAGATGTGGTTTCATGGTTAGTTTTGAAGTAAGTTTCTCACAGGATTCATGCATGGAAGTTAATAATTCTGTTACCACACATGTCCATAGGAAGGAATATTTTGAATTCCATCATATTTTTATACACTCCTGTAAGAAAATATGAGCATACATGCACGCTTCAAAATTTTGTTGCTGTTGCCTATGTAAATGGGCATCAGTATATATTTATTTCTCACCAAAAAAAATTATACTATATAATTATTTCAAAGCATGAGAAGCCGCCAAATGATGCAGCAATAAATTTCATAAATTAAAAATAACGAGTTTGCTTTGCTGATATTTATGAAACTATTTTTCTTCCCTGTCTATTCAGATGAATGGCTGATGCTTCTTCTAAACTCAGCAATTTTGCCTTACAAGGGTTGGTGTGAACACTGGTTTCTGCTTCAGGTCATGTGGGTTCAAAACTCTAGAGTTTCACTTTGAATTGATGATTGCTTACTGAGAACCGTTTGTCTTCACTCATATAAATCAACCTACATTCAGCAAGAATAGGCCATGATTTCATCAATACTTCAAAACATGAGTGGACATTTAGCATGTTTTTACTGGTTATAGATTTCATAGTGAAAACTTTGCAGAGTGGTACTCAAAAAAATTCTTTGGAAAATATCTATGTTTCTAGTTTGCATATCTTTCACACTTACATTTCAATGCCTCTTGAAAACTGCAGAGATTTTTTCAAGCCTGTGATTTAAAAAGAAACCCAATCTGAAATGGGCTTCTAGTGTACTGACATGGACAGGCTTAAGAGCCTGATCAGAGGCTTTCATCAACCTCCGGGAACACTGGACTCTGGGCCACTACTTGTAACATGTTATAGCAAATCTGTGTAAAGATAAATTACATAGAGGAAGAACTTCTACCTTTACTTTCCTCTTCTAGAAATCTCTGTATGTCACTAGTCTTAAACCAGGAGCAAATCTGAATGACTTCAGTTCATTTTTCCACTGTTTTTGCAGATAATATTCAGTGATAATTTTTCTTTGTTCACAATATGAAATTTGCTCTGCCTTGTTCTATTTTACAATAATCATTCTTAAAGATACTTTGAAGTGAACGACTCAGAATAACCATAAATCTCACTGTCATACAGACATATGTGAACTTTCTTTTGAAATCTTCATTTTTACTCATCTATTCTGTCTGGGATTACCCCAACCCCATACTTTCCATCCTTTATCCCTTTTATGAAGGGCAGAAACTTTAAATATTTTACAAACTCTACTCACAACTCAATTACATTTTGACTAATTATATCACATGAATTTTATCCCTATTGTTTTTGTCCAAGATTAATACTGGAATGTCTCAGATGAGTTTATAGACAGTCCCTTTATTCATCCAAAGTAATGCTGAAATGAAGAAATGCATAGCACAAAGAAACTTCACTTAAGAGCGTCGGGAATATGACTATGCTGGTGATTAAAGAACAAGATCTAATCTGGTTTCAGGCCTACAGCTGAAAATCATCTTTCGTAGAAGTGTGCCTGCCAAGGTTATTGTAAAATTATCCCAGGCACCAAAGTGATGAATAGTCCCAGCGTTTGCTGTGATATGGATGCCATCCCTGTGGGGCTTCACCAAGCGGGATTTTTCATGTGGACAGACTCACATGGAGGACAGATGGGAAAGAAAACAAAATTAGTTGATCTGAGCTAGAGCAAAAATCCATCTTTCCTTTGCTACCCAGATTGTGCACTTGCCTTTTTTTTCTTTGCTTTTTTTTTTTTTCTTTTTCTTTTTCTTTTTGCTTTCAGACATGGAAATGTGTTCTTAAATTATACGACTCTTCCTCTTTTTCCTTTATGGAGTTATCTGAACCTTTTAAGCTGACCTTGCATTAGTGCTGATTTGCATCCTTGATGCCAGCCTAATTTTAGACTTGCTAAGCAGCAAGTCTAATATGTATCTAAGTTAGCACAAAAATACTGTATCTCCAGTTGCATTAATAACAGCCATAGGCCAAAGTTGAAGACAGACAGTTCTTAACAGCAAAAAAAGTTTCAAATGGAAATGATCACTCAAATTTAGCTTTGTGAAAGTCCAACTAATGAGCCAGTCAAAGAGCAAGAGACATTTAACAGGCAAGCAGACTTCCCAGGAGCCAGTCCCGAGACGATACCAACCATCCCACAGACAAAAGCACTGTAACCAGTGCCATGCAGAATCGGGGCCAACCATGGTTTGGGCAGCACATCTGAGAAAAATCAGCTCTCAGGCATTTTTAAAGCTTGACAGCAAAAAGAAGTCTCTTTGATACTTACATCATTATGTGCTGGTGACAAAGAAGGAAGGAAGGAGTTAAATTATGCTTCCGTTGCATCTGCAAGTGTTGCAGTTTGATACTGAGATAACTAAAAAATTGCAAATCTCATACAACATATTTGCCTAAAAGCAGGTTCTGGATAAGTCGCTCCTAGACTGTTTTAAATTGTCCACATAATCTTAAATTTATTGTTAACTTCACATCATTGTGTTTTGGATGCAGGAAGCATTATGCCAATAACTGTTTCACAGGGGATAGAAATGCAACAAATAATTGGTGTATTTCTCCATCTACATTTCTCTCTTAATCAGATTTCCCAGGGTGAAAGGTTAAACTTAGACAGTCAGCAGGGATGCTAGGATTATTTAACTGCTATAAGTAACAACTTAAGAACTGATTTGTCAGAATGAATTGCAGTCCAGAGTGCTTTGAGTTTTCAACTAAATTTGCTCTTGAGATAAAAGGCACTTTTTAAAGAATCACAGTTCCTGTTCTAACCATTCCCCCACCCTCGCCTCCAAGGCATTTCTTATAACTCTGATAAAATCACAGACCAGGTGCTCCAAGACTTTCAAAATAATAAATTCCAATCTGTCACTAAAAAAATAAAAGGTTAAACAAGTTTATAGAGGTAGTCTGTTCCAGGTGTTATTTTGAAAGTGTACGCCTAATTTATCATTTTTCAGTAATAGTTACAAGTGATAAAGATCATGTAAATACTCTGTATTAGAAATAAGCTTTCATTTTGTCATGCAGATAGTACTAATGACTAAATAGACTTTTAATCAGGAGATCTCCACCTATTAACGTTAGGACTGAAGAGTAATGTTGTAATCAGATTTTCTCTAAAATAAAATGCTCATGCTGTAGAAGCAAAAACAAAATTAAAGTCATGCACTGGTTATATAGCAGTTTTTATAAGAACCAGAAGCACGAAAACTTTTCACAAATCACCTACTTTGGAACGGACTTTTCATAGGTTCAGTGGGTATGTCTATCAAGTGGAACGAGGCAATGGAAACTGCTAACATCTTCCATATGTGGCAGCCTTTAAATTATAGTACTATTTTGGATACAGTGAACAAACTGTTTTGAAACAGCAGTACATCAGATGGATGGCTGGGTTTACCTGTAGTTCCTCTTTCACTGTTTTCAGTCAGTCTTACACAGTTCTAATTCTGCTATCTTGTCCATGATTTATTAAAGTATATAACTAAAAAATACCCTCAGTTTTGCTCAAGAGCTCTGAAATGTGTTCTTTGGCCTATCATAAATCAAAGAAAAGGTTATAGTTCTCAGCCATTTTGAAGTCAGGAGGAAAATCCAGGCCCCAGTTAAACAAAGTGCAAGGGTATGTTCTTGAGTGCCATTCAATTCGGTGCTTTTCCTTACCTGCAGAATAGGTTGCTCCATCTCTGTCAGACTCTGCAGTCTCTAAATCAAGTGTGGCAGCATTTGGGGTAGCATTATGCTGCAAGCAGGTACTAAAGGCTTACGGGTAGACTTCCACATGTCTATATATATATTTCAGGGGTTCCATAAATGACGAGAGGCTACCTCGCCCACAAGTGAAAAAAAATTCTCTCCTATTATTTCCCTCTATGGCACTCTAAATTCTCCCTCTTTTTACCCTTGCTTTCTAAATTATTTTCTAATTAAAGGTTCTTTCTTTTTAGCCCAGCACATCTCTGTTCCTATACAAATACAGTAGCAGAAATTAACCGGCCTGGGACTTTCCCGTTGAACTAATTTTCAGGTAAGTCATAAACAGATCTCACTGTAAACTCAGTTTATAGAGATTACAGGTGATTTTACAAACTCTTAAGGTACAATTAACGTATCAGCTTAGGACAATTTCCTATATAAAACTTGAACATGATGAAACTGCAAATAGAACTGAAAACTGAGTTTCCTCATACATGGTTAAAGAGTGCTCTTTCAAAGGAAAAGAGAGTCTTCCCCATAAAATATTCTGTTACAGTTTGAAACTCTAGGGAATGTTTATATTAACTTCCCTCAAAAAGCAAAAGAGGAACTGAATGACTATAGATATACAGCATAGCTCTATTGAGGTTTCTAAGTGTGGAAGTAAACTTGTACTACTACCACACAATTAAGCTGAAGTCTCCATTGCTTACGACTATGAGTTTCATAAAATATGAAACAGTGAAGCTTTACAGTGTTGTGGAGGATTCTGTGTGTTTAACTCTCTTGTACCAATTACTCTTGAATTTGGAGTCTTTTAGCAAGGCAAGCAGATTACTCTAAATACTTTTAATATTTTTAGGAACAGTGAAAGAATTGCTCTCCAAGTAAGTTGTAACACTTCTTATTAAACAGTAAGCTACTAAGTCATTTTATGTTAATTGAAGGGAGATAAAGGAACAAATAATCTCTTGAAACTAAAAACAATTCTTCAATTTATTACATGGAAGCAATACTTAGAAAAGTTACTACTAATTAATATTTTTAATTGACACTTAGATATCATAGCTAACTGTGGTCTATTATGTACCATAAAAGTGTGTAAAATGTTTTGCATTGTTGCAAAATGCCTTTTACCCCTTCAAGGTAGATTAGATTTCAGTGTTCTGTATCTGTATTGCATTTTTCTTTTCTTTTAGTCAGGCCTTTAAACAATTTTTTTAAGGTGAGAAATATTTGGGTACACTGAATTTTGTGTTTTTTTCATAATACATTAATCCTGATAGATAATGAAAAGAGTAGATAACTAAGAGTTTCCCAAAATGTTTATTTTACAGTTGGAGACAGCTGGGAGGAAATGGTGGTACTGAGCTTCAGCACCAGAGAGCAGCACCATCTAAGAATTGTGATTCAAAATTCCTTCCTTGAACCCCAGTCCTGTTCTGGATGAAATAGATGTACCCTAAATAGAATTTGGGGGCATTGAGTATGTAGTTCTCCTTTTGGTTAACTTTTCCAGCTGGCACATATAAAGGAGGATGTCTAGCAATGCTCAACATTTTTTACCGCTTTGATACACACCTAACACACCCATTGTCAGCAAGTAGCCCACGTTTTCACACCAGAGCAGATGACCAGTCTAGATATAACATGAACAGGAAACAAATTGTCAACAATAAGACCAGCTTCATACCCCAAACATATCGTTTTTGGTCAGCAATATCTAGCCCTTTATTTTCTTTTGTTTGGAATTTATAAACAACAATAATGTCAGAGTGACTAGTAGACATTACTGTTCTCCTTGGGAACAGTTCAGCAATGCCCTCCAGCAGCTTTTCAGCTGAGCATGGGAGCGCAAAGGAAAGTCTAAAAAAGCATGCAATTACCCCCAGGAAATAATTACAATGCAAAAAGCACTGGATGGTACAAGTGACATTCCAGTAAACGAGGTGAACTTGTATCATCATCCTGCTTTGCCTCAGGGATATTCCTGCCAAAGGAATATCAACCAGTTCCAAGAACATCCAAGGACGGAGGTGGGGCTGCTCATCAGCCTTCCTGGGTCCAAGTCTCAAGGAGCCAGAAGTGGTGGGCAAAGGAATCTCCTGCTAAGCCAAGCATTGACATTGCAAGTCCCAAAGGCCAGGGCAGCAAATCTTGCTGGAGGTGATCTTTAACCACCAGGTTGGAAACCAAACCACACCTAAAACAGCCTTCTTATGTATGAGACTTACCTATTCCAAACTTAATGATTAAGAGAAATATGGGAAACAAAGTATTTTTATGTCTGCTTCTGTTCACATTCACTCTCATGAGAGCAGGGTCATGCTGTTCTCTCTTCCTGAACTATGTTAAACTTCAAAGTTTAACCAAATGCTGGATTTCTTTCAATTCTAACCTTCTTTTGGCTCTGCTGAAGGAGCCTCTCTTTGTCTGCAATAGGTAGAAGCCATACCCAAACCACATTGCAGAAAAAAAATTGCTGGAAGAGCAGACAGTTAAGCTGGATGTGGCCAGGTTTCATTCAGCAACTTTCCCACTCACTACAACCTTCTAATCCAACTCAGCTAGCCTCACATGTGTACACACAAAATCTGTATTTAACCAGGTAGATTTTCTTACCTAGCTACTGTTTCCAGAGGCTCCCAGAACAGCAGCAGCTAGTACGTGATATTGTTCTCTTTCTTTGCTTTCAAAATATCTTATTGCAAATGCATATTGACCACTTCACATTTGGGATTAACTCTTCCACATTTTCTAGATGCCTTCTGGGATTATACAAGATAATGCTGATAGAGCAAGAAATTAACGCACTTACATGACTCTTTTCTGTTTCTGAATTACCACTCTCATAAAAATGGAATTTAACTTGAAAATCTGGGTGTTTGAATACACTTTTGGCACCCTCAGGTGATCCGTGCTATACAGCTTTGTAATACAGCCCTGGGTTCTGGACACATGGTCAAAGCAAACTCCCCATCTGAGCCTTCCAAGGTATACCATCGGTAATTCTTGGAGATGGGACTGCCAAAACAGTCAGATTATCTGCTTTCCAAACAAAATAAGTAAATATCCAAAAATGCTTAAGTTGAAGCTGCCTCCAAGCACTTTTACCTCACATAACCAGCACTTTTGGAAAGGCCCCATTGACCTTGGCAGCATATTTGAACATGGCTGAACAGTTCTTGAGCAATTTTTCCAATGAATTAGGCACAAACAGGCATGTGTCATTGGGCACACATGCAGTTTTTTTCTATCTCCTCTTCCCCCTTAAAAATTAATAATTTCTCAAAACTGTCGTGCAAAGAATGTCACAACAAGCAGTATGTCCTAGTGTATTACTGGCTCATGTTTGGTATGTGAAATTACTTAGCTAGATGCTTTGCAAACTCCACAGAGTTGGGTTCTGACCAGAGACCTGTTAGTCAGATGCATTTATCTTTTCTGACATTTGTCTTAGTCACAGAATTATCATAAACTGCACGTGTGAACTGACTGTGCATACTTTCATTACCAAAGAAGGAAAAGTCATGAATTTTGAAGCATTGACACAGTTTTTAAACACAGTGACTTTTAACAGATGTTAAGAGCTACACCAGTGAAAGCAGAGAATAGTAATAAATGTAGTACCTGTTGTGCATGAAATCTGCCTATTCACTAGTTTAAAAACACTTAAGGAAAGTACACAAAAACCATCCCACTTCTAGAACCTTAATCTCACAGAAGTGTTCACCTCCTACTTTATTACCAGGAGATTCCAAAGATTTTCTCTTTTGCCTGACAATTGGTTGTCAGACATCATTGATTCAGTGCTATCCTTTCCTTGACTTGTGTGGGCAATCAACATTATATTGATGCTGCTGCACTGACAAGTACCCCCTACTTGGCTGCCTTTCTCCATTTCCTTACCTGTCCTATCAAGTGCCATTTTTCATTCACCTCCATTCTGTCCACTAATCATTTTTTTCTGCACCCATTCCTTAACTCACAAGATAGCCTTCCCTCTTTCATGACTTCACCTTTCTCTCCTCCTTTCATACTTCTATTTCTTCCTTTCCCCCATGGGTCATTAAAAAAAAATCTAAAAAAATGCGAAAGGATGAAGATGGAGAGAATAAAACAAATTGTGTTATAAGGCAGCATCTCAACTAGAAAAAAATATGACTCATCCTTAGTTTTCAGCTCACATCTTTTTTGTACAGTGTTATGACTCACCTGAAACATAACCAGCCATCTGCTGCCAAGAAAATCTCCACTCACCATTCTACCTTGCTCCTTCTCACTTTCCCTTAGTTAAAATATTCCAAGAGCTTTCTTGGTTTAATATCATGCATTATTAGAATAGCTTTGGGCTGCTATGAAAAAGTCATCACAACTCAACCAAAATGTGACTCAATCCTTAGCTCTATACTTTATCTGCAAATATCAGGACACATTACAAAGTTCAATGCTATTATCCCACTTCACTAAGGAAAAGGCCAAGAAAGAGAAACTGAGTAACCCAACAAACCAGTAGCAGAGCCACAGATGTTGGCCAGGTCTTTTGAGTTTTTTATCTGCCCCTGGTCAGTGCAACACAAGCAAAGTAAGACAGTCACCTACAGCCTGAATGAAAGTCCAGTCCCCTCAATGTTACACCTTCAGCTGGAATTCCAACAACACAAATAATATGGCACTGGATTCAAGAGGGACAATTATAATGGGCATTTAATAATTCTTTCTTACTTCCATATAATACTTTAAAAATGAAATGTCTGTATGGGCCTGCTTTCTTACTGTTTAGAAAATATCCAACAAAACTTAGTTTTGTGTATAGATCAATATTACTTTTAAAGATTAGCTAGACAAAAAGTTTTTAATGAAATTATTAAAGTAGAATTATGCTATTTTTTTCAGTGGCGTGCTAAACAGGTTTCCATGGTTTATTTCAAACATCTCTTTGCAACATTTATTTGCTTTGTTTCTAAAGGGGCAGTAAGTTAGTAAACTACATTATTTCACACTCTACTATTCATTAGCAGAAGTGCAGACAATTACCTATCTTGGAACTTTTATTTAGAATTAAGAGAGGAGGGAAACATGAGAGCAGTTGAAAGCAAGATTTCTCAGGAAAAAAACAAACCTCTTTAATGCTCTTTAATGTTTATTTCTATTTGGATTGATGCTTATTTGTTTTTTTCCAGTTTACAGTAAGTGCCTTGTTATGGTCACATGAAAAGTTATTAGAGAAAAGAAAAAAGCTTTGTAGGGTTTATTTGCTCCAACAAAAGCCAGGGGAATTAAATAAAAACAAACTGAACATAAAATATGTAAAGATAGTACAGGTTGAAAATTAATAGCTTATTTTTTAAAAGGAAATTTAATAAAGCAATGTCATTAATTTTTTTCAAAACTAGAAAAATGATACCTAAACATGTAGAGAATGTTGGCAAGCTTTCTGACCTGAGCTGGAGTGTGAATAACTGGTTATTCACAAAATAAAAGTGTTTTCACTGAGAGGATACATTTGGTGTAACAGCTATTGTGGCAGGAACTGCCCCATTTCAGGGCAGACTTTTTGCATATGTAAAAGTTGTTGATGCATGAGAGCTCGCTGTGACAGCCTTAAAATACCTATTTCATATAATTATTTCATTCTTAAAGGGAAAAAAATTAAAGTGAGCAATGCTTATCTGTCCTAACATTTATGTTAGTTTACAAGTGGTAAGATATTTTAATAGCACTGTGCAAAGAACCGTCACACGCAGAAATAATGCTGAAGGAGTAAAAGGTTTCACTTAATTGCATTTTCACACTTTTTTGGGCATTTTTGTAGATTCTTGGCTGCCTAAGCAAATTTTTGGGTTTAAAATTATTGTTCATTTCTTGCTAATTATCACTTGGAGATTTTTTTTTTGGACCAAGCTTTGCTTTGGACTTTCCCATTTGAGTATCCCTATAGCTTAAGAAATTCTAGAAGAAATACATTTTATAAATATAAAAATGACTGGTCATTAGATGTGTTATATATATATATATAATACAAAGTCTACGATAACTTTGCATCTAGGAAAAGAGTTATGGTCTTCAGGGGAATTGATGAAAAAAGCAAGATTAATGAGTAAGTAAACTCATAAAGTAAAAGTGGCCAAGGAATCTCAGAAAATACCCAGAAATTTATAGATCTCTAGCATGACAACCCGATAAAAGTTCCCTCATTGGCAACATAAATAATATATTCATCTGAAGCATTAATTAATTTTGCAAAATAAAACAATTTTTTAAAATTGAACTATCAAGAAAGAGTTTGGTGCAAGATACAACGAAAAGTAATTCTAGGAAGTGCCAGGTGAAGTGCATGAATAAATACTCTTCCTAAGCACCAAAGTTAAAAAAATTCAAAAACACCCAAAACCTTGTTTCCTGTTATGTATTAAAACTTATAAGGGAAGCATTGATTCTACACCAGAGGGGACACATCCAAATTTTCTTTTCTTGTTGTTACCATTAGTGGCAAAGTGGTGTTTACCACGTCAGCTTAGAAGCTGCTGCCAGCTCAACAGCCAGCATGCGTGTCGTGGGATGCCAGAACGTGGTCCTGACGTTTGAGTTTTCATTACAGAGGTAGGTGGTGTTTTTTAAGAGGAAGGAGAGTGAAAGAGCCTTCCCTAACCATGTAAAGAGCTCCCCACAACTACACTGAACTGTGGCACCCAACCAGAATGAATGAATACAGCTTTTTCCTGGCTGATACACTTTTGTCTGTTGCCTAACACAGTTTAATTTTAGGAGTGCAGGGAGGGGCAGGAAGAATGGAGCAGAAAGAAAGGGAAAGCTCAAACTCAGCCCTATTGACTCTTACACAGCCATTTCCTGGGAACAGCCTGAGGGCAGCCCTGAGGAGAAACACTTGGGAGTGGCAGTGGATGAGAAACTCAACATGACCCTTCAACATGCAGTAGCAGTCCAGAAAGATAACAGCACCAAAAGAAGCATGGCCAGCAGGTCAAGAGAGGTGATTCTCCTCCTCTTCTTTGCTCCTATGAGAGCGCTCTTTAAGTCCTGACTCTGGCTCTGAGGTGCCCAGCACAGGAAAGCCATGGGCATGTTGTACCAGGTCCAGAGTAGGATCACCAAGATGATGAGAGGCCTGGAGCACTCCTTCCATGACAAAAAGCCGAGTGTTGAAGCTGTTCAGTCCAAAGAAGAGAAGGCTCCAGAGAGATCTTAAAGCAGTCTGCCAGTACCTAAAAGAGTGCTTATAAGGAAGTTAAAGAGGAACTTTTTATTAGGGCATGTAGTCATAGGACAAGTGGGAATGGTTTTAAACTGAAGGAGAGTAGATTTAGATTAGTTATAAGGATGACATTTTTCACGTTGAGGTCTGTGAGTCATTGGAACAGGTTGCCCACAGAGCATGTTAACACCCTGTTCTTGGAAGTGTTCAAGGCCAAGTTGGATGGGGCCCTGAGCAACCTAGTTTAGTGGGAAGTGTCCCTGCCCATGGCTGGGGGGTTGGAAGTGGATGATCTTTAAAGGTCCCTTCCAACCCAAACCATTCTATGATTCTATGAACACACCCACATCAGACAGCTCTGAATTAGCCTAGGCATAGCCAGCCATTCAGGTCACATTCCCTCCAGCTCTCCTACCCTGCTGCCTGCAGCCTGCTCCCTTCATGATTATGTGGCCTACCTCAGGTTTAGCTCATCCCAGCTATGTGTGTGTACCTGCTGCACAGTGCCAGAGCTGTGGAAAGACGGAAGTACTGGTGGAGGTCTGGAAAGCTGGGACACAACCCCAGGCTATGTTCTGGAGAAACTAGCAGTCTCAGGCGCTGCCCCAAGGCAAAGACACCCGTCTACTGCCTCCAGTGCCTCTCCCAAGGGGCATATTGTGGAGCAGGGACAGTTTAACAAGTTTCAAAATGTGTAGTGATGAGGGAAAGCCAGAAAACATAATGTAAGTCTGCAAAAAATAATTTCATATCTTCTTTTTGTTCTTATTGCTTCCCCTCCTGTAATCTCTGAAGCTCATAAACTTTCCAGAAGGCTCTGCCACATTTGAATGCTTCGACATATTAGATACTGATATGTGGGTTCAGTTCCAAGAAATTAAAATTTTTATGATCTTCTAAAACTAAGATTATAATAATTTATTTTCACAGATGCCTGAAACTTTGTGTGTTGTACATAATAGTTCTTATTAATTTCTTCACTCATCTATGTTTAGGAAAGGAAATATAATCTGAAACTCAAGGACATAGGTCCTTGTGTAAACAGGGCTCTGCCATTTACTCTGCTGGTAGTCATGTCACCATTTTTTTGTAGTAGAGACATGAGATATCCTTCATGATGGCTTCAGATGTGTCTCTGTTGTGCCACCTTCCTGGATGGTGTAGGCAAAGGAGAACCAAGTAGAAAGCAGACCTGAATTTCATTAGTCTTGACAGAGAGCAGAGAAATATTTATATTCCCAGAGGGGAGACTTCTATGAGATCTGAAGCCAGCCCCTCAGATGCTGATTTTTTCCACTGTTCTTCCTCACCGCTTTTCAATAAAGTCAAACTAGAAGAATGACAAAGGTCACCCATACACGCAGCCTGAAGAATACTCCTTCTCGAGGAATAGCTAGTATAATCCCTTCCTTGCTATAGATTTAGGTGGAAAACTTTTCCCACCTCAGACTCTAGAAAAGCATAATCTGCAGCTGTGTGGCTGTGCTTTGGCCATTTGGTGAAAGCTCACATATATTATCAACAAAATTGCATGGACACAACGGTGGTTTTCCTAATACATGAGCTGCACTCCCATGCTCAGGATACACAAAGGTAAGAGAAGAGAATTACCAGACAAGTCCTGCAGCTAACACAGCATTGATAGAATCATTGAATCATTTTGGTTGGAAAAGACCTCCAAAGTCATCAAGTCCAAATCTAGCACTGTCAAGTCCACCACTAAACCATGTCTCGAAGTGCCACATACACATGTCTCACCAGCGCCAAGAGAAGGGTGATGGCCACTTTCCCAGTCCTGCTGTCCACACAATTTCTGAGACAGGCCAGGATGCCATTGGCCTTCTTGGCCACCTGGGCACATGACCGGCTTACTTTCATCTGGCTGTCAACCAGAATTCCCAGGTTCTTTTCTGCTGGGCTGCTTTCCAACCACTCCATCCTCAGTCTGTAGCACTGCACAGGATTGATGTGACCCAAGGGCAGGACCTGGCACTTTGTCTTGTTGAGCCTCAAACCACTGGCCTTTTCTCATGGATCTAGCCTATCCAGATCCTTCTGCAGTGCCTTGCTGCCCTCCAGCAGATCAACACTCCTGTCCAAGCTGGTGTCATCTGCAAACTTACTGAAGGTGCACTCAATCCCCTCATGCAAATCATTGACAAAGATAATTATCTGCTCTGGTCCCATTATGGAGTCCTGGGGAAAAACACTTGTGACCCATGGCAAACTGGGCAACTCACCAGCCATGGTAAGTGGTGTCAAAGGCCTTACTAAACTCTAGATAAAGAATATTTACAGCTTTTCCCTCACCCCCTAAGTGCCTCACCCTGTCATAGAAGGATTACTCAAGCTGGACCTACTTTTCCTAAGTCTATGCTGGCTGGGCCTGATTCCCTGGTTGTCTTGTATGTGCCAGGTGCTGCTGCTCAAGGTGATCTGCTCCATGACTTCCCCCAGCAGTGATGTTAGACTGACAGACCTATAGCTCCTGGATCTCCTGGTTCTTCTGGCCCTACTTGTAGGGTCTCCTTTTCTTCTGCAGGGTCTCCAAGAGCTCCTCTGCAGGGTGACGTGACACAGCTGTTCTCTCTCCTTTTCTTCAAAATGTTTCTTCTAGATTGACTATTCAGGAGATATATTCTCTTTGTGCTGCCTTTCTTTAGTGATTATCAATGTCTTTTACTGTTAAGGATTCTCCACTGTTATAATGTCCAATCTGTTTTCTCATGAATAACCACCAACAAATCACTAGGATTACCATGTTTTCTACATGGATATATGACCCACGGCCAAGAAGCTGTGGAGGGAAAACTGACTCACAAAAAAATCTTCGCTCTTGTGACTGGTGACAGGACTTGAGGAAGCAGCATTAAACTGAGCCAGGGAAAGTTTAGGTTAGATATCAGGAAAATGTTTTTCACCCAGAGAGTGGTTGATCCCTGGAATAAGAAGGGGTTTGTCTCCAGAGATGCTCCCACCAGCACCAAAGAGGCACAATATTTAACTCTGCTGTAACAAAAGACTTTGATCCTGCCACATAACACTCAAGTCTAAGACGCCCCGTACTTGGAATAACTATCTGCCAGAAGAACCATGTCAGACTTTCTACCACCTTTGCAGTGATCTCCCATTTTACCAACCCAGCAAGGTCCTCTAGAAGACTTTGTGAATAATTGTTACTGCTGTGGGATTGATAGCCTGCTTTTGTTTTCTGATTTTCTTAACTTATGCCATTCTAAGGATAAAATATAATTTCATCTATCTATCAGTCCTGAATTTGATAAAGCTATGATTTACACTAGCCTACAGAGCAGGAAGGCAGATGCCTCATGGACACACAATTCAACTGGAGAGTGATGTTTTAATTAACAGAACAGTTTGAAACTTCTTCACAGAACTTAATTTAGCTCTCAACATTTCAGCTTCTTTTTTTTATTTGAATAATATTTGAAAATATTTACCAGTTATATTGCTTGTCTCTATTGTTAGACCTATTAGTAAAATTGTTTGTTATTTTGAACAAGAAATTGCTACAATGACTAGTGAGAAATACAACTGAGAAACCACTTCAGTTTGAGAAAGTTACATGTCTTTTCTGATCTTCCTGAAAGCAAAGAAATCTGACAATGAAACAACATAATGAAAGGCTTAATCATTACTATCCAATACACCCACACCTGAGGCCCTAGGCTGGAAATTGTGTAAAAAGGGTGTAACAGGCAGGTACACCAGTCATTGCTGAGACTGTTACATGCAAGCATGCTGCAGAACAGGCCTACTTGGGTGGTCATATGAATAAATCAAATCCCTGGAACTTTTACGTTTGCTGCTCTTGAGTTCGACTACAACTGCAATTGGGATGCAGAAAAAATGGGGATGGTTTTGTGACTGGGGCATTCACTTTATCATGCCCCTACATCAATTAACTGTTGTCAAAAATGGCAGTGCAGGTTTTACACATGCTATCATAAGCACAACTGTGTGAATGACTGTCCTTTATCCAGCATAAACCATGGCAGGTTACTGCAAAATTCCTTCAAGGTGTCAGGTTGGGAAGTTCACGAGAAAACATAAAATGCTTTAAAAATCTTCCAGTCTAGTACTCCACAAAGTCATTGTATTGGCACTTTAATTAATAAAAACAAAGCAAAATAGATCAGTGGTTTATCTCAAGTGAATGTATTCCAGTGCAGCTTCTTTCAACATACAGAACCCTACTCACTGGCAAACCTTATTGCTTTTTTTATCTTGTGGACAGAGGGTTGTGAAGAGTTGACCAGCTCAGCAGAAGTAGTGAGTAGCTGGATATATTCACATGGCAGCCTGCCCAAGGAAACAGTGAAGCTGTTCATGCAACCAATGAAGATAATACCAATAGAACTACTCATTTGAGGGTAAATGTCCTGCTGTTAGCATAAGTGTCATCATGTGGGCATCCTCCTCTCCTCTCCTCTCCTNTGATGCTTGAAAATCAACCTTCTCCTACTCCAAACAGTAGAATACAAAGTATTAAGTAGGAAGAAAATTAGATACTTGCCTTCTGAACATCCATATTAGCTGCTGTATTACATATTGCCTCTCTGCTGCAAGAGAATATATACATCCCAGATGATATTTTATTGCTGATCTGTATGGATAAGAAAATGTTTAACATCCTTTTATGCAGCAGGGTCTGCATGAAGGCCAACAGTAACTCAATTGTTAGCATTCTGAACTAGAGCACAGGAAATTTATATTCTAATACCAACCTCACTGTGATACTTATGGCTGCCTGCAATAGCATTAAAGGGTGTTTTTACTTTCTTTTAAAGGCTTGTGATATTCACATGATGCAAAAGTCTCCTAAAAACTTCATAATGGAAAGGCCCTTTACAATCTCTCAGCTATGGGTCACCACAAAAGAAAATGCAGTTGTTATATTTTCTGAGAACTTAAGAGTGCATTGTGATTGTGACATACTTTGCACAATTGAAATTTCAAATACATAGTTGCAAATTTTAAGAATGGTGATTCCCTGCAGTAGCTTGTAACTTGAATGCCATTGGAAAATGGAAGTCAGTGGCCAGTGAAGCCACCAATGATGCTGTAACTCTCTGAACATAAGTGTTTCCATTCTGCTGATTGACTGAAATACTCTTGTGAATTATTGAAAAGAATGGCCAAACTGGTAAACGATTATTGAAATAATACCGGAAAAATAAGAAAAAAACAGTAAATCTTATGGCCAAAATTTCATTTACTGTAATGCATATTTGAAATTTAGTGAGACAGTAACCATCAGATTTTTGGAATAGTCAGAAGGCTGTACAGGAGCCATTTATGAGTAGAAGGGTTCAAAAAGTTCCAATGATTTCTAAAATGAGATCTTCAGGAATTTTGCCTTCAAATTTGAACTCTTAGGATTTGAGAATGTGCACTAAATTATTTACATAAAACAGAAGCCAGAAAGATAATTAAATGGGAAATTAAATCAAACCTTATGTCAGAAGCATCACAGTTATGACATCATATTTATCCCTTTATTTCCTCCTGCTTCAACTCCTTCCTGAAGTTCTTAAAGGAAGCAAATGAAAAACATGTTCTAGCAAACTTTTGTGGTTTTAGATACAGGGACATTCAGCTGGCTGAGCTCTTCCATGCATTCATGCCACAGATGTGCTCTATTATTCTTCTTTTGTGTTAGTCCTAAAACACTTTTGTAAACCAGCAGTACATAGAATATTATGACACCATCACACTGGAATAACAAAAAAGGCCATGGTCTGGGTTGGTGTCAGGTTTGAACCATCTTAATTCTTTGCTCCATCAAGTCAGGAATATAGCACATTAGAGAGAGTACATCAGTCTTTATGTCCTCTCTACACTGAAAAGAGACTTTTCTTCTCCAGAATCTTGTGCATAGCCATGAATAATAGTGGGGTCCATTACAAATCAGAAAGATATACAAACTGTCTCTACTAGTGATGTTCACACATGTGGTTCTTCCTAACACAAGCAGGATTTTTCTCCTTTACTCACAGGATGAGTCAACAAGAATTAGAAAAGCTTGTATATTCTGATCTACTTTTTATAATGAGAGCAATTTTTACTGTAAACTTACATTCAAGTGTCTTCTCACATTAAGACAGATTTTTAGGGGATTTTTTTTCTTTTAATAGAAGAATAAATAAGTCTACAACAGGAAGGGGACCCTTATTAAATCAAAATGGAACTTCATGTGTTTCTGACTGTTTGAGCCTGAGGCTTCTCCCAGGTGCTAGTAATATATTGGCAGCCAAAGTTAGGCAAAAGTTCAAGAAAACACTTCTCTCCTTTTAAAAATCTGACAAGCAAAACTTCCAGTTACTGTTTTGAATAAAAGATTTATAGCCAACTTTCTTAGGAACAGTTATCTGTCAACGATATTTTTCTGCGGGTCCACCTCTTGAAAAATCTGTTCATTAGCTGCTTTATCCAGTAGTGAACTATATAGTGAAACACAAATCTCTCTTTCATTTACATCATGGAACTTTTTTTTGTATGATCATAATCACCAAAAAACTAAAAAAGTGGTTACTCAACCCGGCAGAAAACCTTACTTCTGCACTTCAATTCATCCATGATCAAAGTTTTCTTTCTTTTGACTTTTACTGTTGTGATTTCTATTTTGCTGAAGTTAACAAGAAGCCTGGCTGAACTACCATTTTCCAGTCTTCACCAGGAGTCACAGTTTTGTCTGTTTTGGGTTTCTTTTTAATAAATAATTGTAGAATGTATTGTTTCAAATTCCAAATCCTTTTTTTTTTTAGCTTAACTTGTTTTAAGGCTACTCTACACTTCTAAATTAATATGCAGAGGTCTCAATTTTACTGAGAATATATATACTCATATTATTTAAGGATAAGATTGTTTTAATAACACTCTGACCAATCAAGTATGCTGTAAATCTTCACAGGAAATACAGTTAATAGAACAAAAAATTACACATAAAATAATGAATGCTTGGAAATGCATTTAGTTCACTTAATACATGTAGCCTCTGCTTTCAAGACTTAATCATTTCACTATTAAACTTACAGGAATCACAGTTAGATTTTCAAAAGAACAGCTATTATTAAAAAATAATTAAAATAATCAAATCACCTGTGAAGTTTGCTTCTTGTACAGAGATAAAGTCGAGATCTAAATGTTGGCTATCTAAGAAACAAGCTCCCAAATTCCCAGAAATGTTTTTTATGCTTTGATCACACTTCAAAATGGAGAAAGAGACAGTACACCACCTCACTGTATTGAACTTCATTTTGTGCATGAAGAATGTGGGTGTTCTACAGAAAGAGACAGAATTTTGGAACTCTAAACAGCAAGCATATCTAGGGTACTTTTTCAAGAAAAGGTCAATAGAGCTGTTGATTTTTAGTCATTCTTCTTCCTTTGCTCAGCTACTGGTCATTCACATTTGTGCTGTCTTCTTGCAATTTAAAATCTTTAATGGGTTCCCTGTTTTGCACTTAGAAAGCCAAGAAGAATAGTCATGGACAAGTTATAGTTCACACTGACATGTACATCTAGGCCATAGCATTTGCAACATAAAAACCTTCCGCTATTTTTAATATTTGACACATAGTAATTCTTTAGTCTCTTGATTGGGTTAGATTTTAGGGCAGAAAAGACGCCATATAGCTCCTATAAAGTGACAGAGATTTATCAGAAAATTTAATTTTTGTTTGAGTTTTTGTTTGTATTTTAAAGGGTGGCACTATTTCACAATCAGAATCCTACAATCCCATTTAAAGGATCTGTGTCATGGTACAAATTTCTGAGAGGCAATTTCTTAAATGCCAGTATAACTAAACTACACTACATAAACTTCTGGCTTCCCTAAAATAGGAGACATATCACTACAACAGTAGATAGGAATAGGCAATATATGGAAAAAGTATTTAAAAGGGAGAAAATCTAAATTTAGGTGTAAAAGTATTACAGAATATTCCACACGCTGCTTAAATAGAGACCAGGTTTGAAATACAGTGATCTGATTTCTGACTATCTTTCTTTTTTCTTTTCTTTTTTCTTTTTCCTTTGAAAAGGAAGGGTTTGGGAATGACATACAATAATACATACAAGAGTGTAAAACCAACTTAATCTTTCACATTTGTATATTAGTGAGTTAATGTGCTCAGTAGGTGTGTTTTCACCCATTCTTCAATCCAACATAAGACGTTTTTCTAGAAGAAATTACACATGTAAAATATATGCCAGAAGGGCTGGATTATACTATGATAAAGTTCTAAGGAGATATTGCTCAGTATTACCATATGTATCACTGGGAACTGCTTTATGAGACTTCACAAAAGCAATCAAATAAATGAAGGAAAGAACTTCTTTTCAAATAGTAGATCTTTCCATAGACAAAATAAATTATTCAATTGAAATCTGTTTCTGAATTCTTGGGTTTATTCCCATTTTAAATGGCAATCACTCTTTCTTGCTGGGGATAATTTCCTTGGTCTCAATAAATTACTGAAATGCATTTTCATATGTACAGAGGTGGATATTGAATTTTCTCGGTCCCACAGATTTAGCAATTTTCAAGACACTTTTTTTAACAAATACCCAATTCATGGTTATGTATGGTTGATGAGCAGAACGCCAGCACTTTACATTCAGTCCGTTTAAAATTAGCTTAATCTGATAAATTGAATTTATAATAATAATTGTTGCTTTTTCTAAATAAATACATCATATTCTGACCACAATAATGAAAAATGGACTGATATAGTCTGTGTACAACGTTCTTGTTTCCTTTTCTTTCTGCAAAACTTGTTACAGGATATAGTTTGCCTGAATCACAACAGACACATTAAACTACACCCTCGCCACTATATCAGATGAGAAAAACACATAAAGGGATTTTAGTGCTCAAAACTCCTTCAGTACAGGATTCAAGAGACTCCTGGTTGAGGCAGCTTTCCTTGACTTGATTCCACTAAAAACCCAATCATTGGATAGGGGAACCCTTCTATCCTAGAAAGAAATCCTGGAAGAAGTCATCCTCTTGTACAGAGTGACTGAATTCCATGGCTAACTCTTTCGTACACCCCATTGATGAGATCCACTTGATTAGGTGCACAAAAAGCAGATAAACTTAAAAAAATCCTGATATTTGTTTTTTTGAGCTTGTCCGAATACTACTTGCTTAAACCCAACATAAACATTGTGCTTTTCTGATGTGTGTTAACTGTCTTGTAGAGATATAAAAACATCTGCCTTGGAGGAGGAGGAGAAACAAGTAAGAGTGAATGATGTTTCTTCATGTGGAATCATAGCTAAGACCTCTGAAATGTCTTGGGATAGATCAGTTTAAAATCCATTCAGACAAATAGAACTGAAGGACGTTCCAGAACTTTCCCCACTAATAAGCTTGGATCTAAACATCCCCTAATGAGTATCTTTTTAAAATATGAGATAAACATGTTTATGGAAATATTTTAAAATAGTAGGAGAATTTTTGAACTTTTTATACAAATTTTAAATTGGTTGTTGGTTTCTATTATAATCAGATATTCAAACTGCTGGACATCTGCACTGTAAACATTCCAGCTAAAACAAATGAGGAATCGTGGTCATGAGATATAAAAATTTACAAAAGAAACTTGAAAAAAAAAAAAAAGAAGTGGAAGAAANGGAAAGACAAAGACTAAGGTAATTTTTTATTAAAGCATTTGAACAAATAATTTCCTCTCTTTTCTCTGAGGGGAAAGAAGGTATGATTTTAAATAAAAGTTTTTAAAGTTAGAATAAGTTTCATTTAAAACCTGCCAGTTCTGCCCAAATAATGACAAAAGTACAAATGAGAGAAAATGTATCTTTTTTAAATGGTGAAAAAGTACATCTTAGCAGTATAACTAGAAGAGAGAAGATATTTCCTTGTGCACTGTGGTTCATCCCCAAGTACATTATTATATGGGGCTGGGAAGGACCATAAGTCTAATTCTTGCTATTTTGCCATATTTGCTGAATCTCCAGAAAAGTTGAAGCTAAGCATCCACCTGTGATTTGTCCTGGCTCCACATCCCGAATCTCAAGGGAGCTTGTGCTCTCCATAGTCTCAACAAACACACACAGGTGGGTGCTGCTTTTGGAGCAACTGGTGAAACTGGTAATAGGGGAAAAAACATAGCAAATAGGAAATCTGCAGCAAAGGTGCAAAGTAAGAGACATGATGTGAAGAGCACAAAAGAGACAAGTATCAGGAGTGAATGAAAGAAGATTTTTTTCAGCATAACCAAGAGAATATGTGGAGTCTTTTCAATCAAAGAAGTCAGAGGTTGTTTCCGGGTGGGACCTGCAACACAGAGACGTGGTGGGCAGGAGCTGCTTTTCCACCTGACAGACTACATTTGCACCTTCAAGAAGTTAACTTCCAGGTAATTCTCTTCTGTACTTGTAAAACTTCATATGACACACTGGATGCCTTCTTAACAAAGCACTGCGGTATTGAAGCTTTCTCAGCAGCAGCCATGTGACACCGGAAAAGTACAAAACTCACAACAGTGTAGAGAAAATAGTTATGATTACAGATTTTCCTTGTTTTTGTTTTACTGAAGATCATGCCTTGATATTTATATATTCCTAGATATTCATAGGCAGCTTCTCTTAAAAGCAAACGATCATTCATATCAGCAAGAACTCAGTTTACTATATGTAATTATATCTATATTATATGTGGTTATTTATGCATGTATAAATTTGTTTTTATATAGCTTTATATATTGAAGTTAATATTCAGCAATAAAAAATAGATTCACTAGTACTAATATTTACCCTATGTTCAGTGCATGGTGCCTTTTGGTATTGGGAATTTGTCTATTTGATACATGAAGATTAAAAACCTTACTCGAACAGAATCCTGCATGATAAGTTTAAGAGGCTTCTCAGGCTGTGGTTTGGAAATCACTTGCCATGTAGCAAGTCAGGCATATTTAAAATAAAATGAAGAGCCTTTTCTATTTCATTTGCATTAGATATCTTTGTTGCTGGAGCTATTATATGTTTATGTTTTAAAGAGTCCCCTGGAATAATTATGTTCTAACAAGAACCAGTGTTCACTATTCACTTTTATCAGGATTTAAACTTTGAAACTGTCCTTGTGGTTAAAGAAGAAAGTCAGAACCCCACATACTTCAAGCAGAACCCTCAAGATAAGATTTAGGCCTTTGGCAGTAAGGTTTGTTCTGGTTAGTAAATGCTATAAGTAGCTCACCTTACTGCATATTTCTAACATAGAAGAGGTTCTCTAGTTAAGCAGAGCAATTACCGCTTCTTTTTTGTTGTGCAAATATTTTAAACATCTGTGCAAGTCTGACAGTAGCTTATGCATGATCTCATAGAAATATGTTTGAAATATTTTTCCCCTTTTTGGTTCCTAAAGCTTTGAATTCAAGGACTGTCAAATAGATTCACCTTTTTTTTTTTTTTAAAGGAGAACTCAGAGCTCTTTACAATCGTCCAGGCCCTTTTGACCTATGAACCCTCTGAAGAAAGTGGCATTTTGATATGCAATGAATATTTTTTCACTGGTTACTTGCATGTTGTTTTATGCTAGCTACCTATCACAGACTAAAGAAGATAGCATAAATTTGAAACAGTCAGTCTAGCAATAGGTCCATTCACAATTCCAAAGAGAAAGAGTATCCGTGTACTTGTTAGAATATTTGGCCCTCACATTTACTTCTGGGCAAGAGCAAAGTCCAAGATGAAGTAATTTTTTTTTCTGAAATGTCAATGCAAAGTTGCACACACAAATGTTTCACCCATAGACCACTAATATTTAATAATGTTCTCAGCTGTTACTTAGTCTTTTCTCCAAGGACATCATGAAGTGTTCAGGCTGAGGAACTTTATACAAATGTTTCCCCTATTATTTTTTAATCTTAGAGAACTGTCTATTGCCTTTGGTAATAGTTTGTTATTTCTACTGCTCCACAAATCTTGGGATGTCTGATTGCTTGTTTCTTTGAAGTTTCCTTGAAGGAACTGAAGTAGACAGGCAGATTTGGTTCTTTTTGCAATGTACAAGCAGCCAGGAGTTTGTCTTACACTTTGGATTACACTGCCAGGCACATGGTGTGACCTTGGGAAGTCACAACGGACAGGAGTTGGACTTGATGCTCCTTCTGGAGCTTCCAACTCAGCATATTCTATGATTCTGCAAAGTGCTGCTCACAACTAAAACAAAACTAAATGAAAAAAATAATAATGCATTCAGGAACTACAGTGTCTACAAGAAATCATCTGAATTCTAAAGACACCGAAACAGAGAGATAAGGTAACTTCAAGCAAGGGATTCTAGACTGTATTTTCAAATACAGATGGTAAAATTCAGTTTCATTAATGCATGCTTAAGGATTAATATCTCTCTATTTGTTAATACACATTTAAAGAGCTCAGTAATCTAATTAGTCTCAATAGTCCTAATTAGCACCTTCTCTTCCTGCCATCCAGAATGGAAATAAATAGACATGCTTAACTTAAGCACCACTTAAAATACTGACATTGGTTTCTCTGCTTCTGCAGAAAAGTGCTTTGACCTTCATCTTTTTAGGTATATCTTTATCTTCATGAATACAGAATTATCCAAAACATTGCAGTGTTTGAGCAGACACACAAATATTTTTCTATGGTGGAGATAGTTCAGGGGAGAAACAATTAACTAAATATCTGATGTGTGTAACTCAGTGTTAAGAAACTCCTTTGGGAACTTAGAGATTTGGATTCCTTGGAAGAGTGGTATGGAGCCTCATTTCCACACTGTAGGTGACCAGTATTCTGTGATGGCAGAAAGAGTGGATCTGAATTCTGAAGAAGATCTGAACTGTACACTGTCCACTATGACAAAGAGGAGCCAGACATATTTGGAGAGGATGTTGATTAGGGTTTACACTAATGCATGTAATTTCTGTGGATCAGACCATCTCACTTGTGCTGTTGGCAGAGGATGTCTGAGTGGCAACAAATGCATATGGACTTGGCAGCCATCCTCAGGCTCAAACTGTCAGGCATTTAGATTAATCCTGCCTTCACTATGTTGGAGTTTAACCAGCAGACAAGAAATCTATAATGAAGACAGCTACAATCTGCACCAGTTACTGACCAGTATGTACTCTGTTCTTCAGCAGATCCTGAGAGTTGGGTTAATGACAGTGCATGATTGATAATTACATCTGTTCTTTCTCTTCTGTCTGCCTGTTCAGCAGAAAGTGTCTTGGCTCTCTGCGAAGACAGGGAGAGCTTACTTTTTACATGCAGCCACACATGTTTTCAAAGGTATCATTTCTCCAACTGGAAGGGTATAACATTCTGATGAAGTCATTGACATAGAACTTGAAATATGACACCATATGGAATCTGTTCTTTAGATTTCACGCACTTGTCACAAGAATGACTTGTGACTTTCTGTTAACTTCTGTTTTCAGACTTGTCAGTCTTAAAATAAAGTACCAACACAGTGGTTTCACTGCTTACAACTGATTTAAGATGTCTCTATATTGCATCACTTGAATTATCTATTAGGAACAAAACATGGTGCTGTTTGGTCAAGTATGTTCAGATCCTTCTGTTCTACAGTGTAAGACTGCAGGCTGATAGGCATTTATCACTTCAAAAGAATCTCTTGTAAATCAGACTGAACACTGAGACCAGCCACCTAATTTATCAAGTACAATCAAAGATTACAGTTCATCAAATACCAAGAGCAAAGCTAGATTTCTATAGGTTTTTTCATAGCTCTCTTAAATTAAAAGAGGCTTCCTTCACTTTGATAATATGTAAATAATAAATAAAAGTGCCTGCTTATACTTTTCTTACTAGCTTCTGTAACAACCCCGTGGTGATGAAAACTATCATCTGCTAACTTGTATAACTGGCATGGTTTTAAGAACTCTGAAATCCTCCTTCAAGGCATAACTAAATGTCAACAGAAAGACATATTTCCCACCTACACAAGTAGGCTTGTAAATTGTAATTGGAGAAATGCTTGGAGTATATTTGTTCTCATTGACAAGAAATTCACAGCCTTGCTATGAATAGATCAAAAAAAGAAAGAAAAAAAATTTGAAAGATTGAGGCACATAAAGCAGGACTTATGCAAGAAGCCATTATGTCTTCATCTGCGGATGAATTTGCTGCCACCTGAAGATTTCTCAGATGTCATTAAGACCACTTTGATTGTAGTGGATGACCTCAAAGTCTGTAAGTTACATAGTTACATAGTTACCTAGTTATTCAATCCATCTGTAGAAGTATGATCCCTCTAATATGAGGTTGGTCACTGTTGAGGTTCCTTGAGTAGTCTCAGCTGCCCCTGATGTGCCTGTTCCCATTGGAGCATCTGCTCTTGAACCATCATACTCCCAGCAACACACAGCAGCCACTGCTACTGCCTCTGCAAACAGAAGGACATGAACCACTTACTGTGGAAAACATGGTGCTGCTGCTTTGTTTCCCACAGTAATGGTCACTCACAACACGCCAAGCAAGCTTTGCCACTTCACTTCAGAGGACTCCAAACCTGTGTCTTTCACATGCCAAAGAAGCATTCTGCTTCTTATCTACTTAAGCTCACACGCATTCAGGCTGGAAGGGAAAAATAGGATATTCTTTTTCATCATGGAAGATACAGGATTGAAAAGGAAAAAAACCCTACACTACATAAAGAAAGCACAATTAGGAGTATAAACCAGCAACTAAGAAAAAAGGCAGGTTAAGTATTTTATTGATGACTGTATATTTTAACCTACTAAACCCACTTTCTTTTGAAAGAGACTTCTGAGCTCAAGAATCTAAAGGCTCTTTCCTTCATGATGGTGTGGGAATTTCAGACAGACTGCCTGTACACTCTACAACTTTTCTTGATGCCAGCCTAAAAATCCAAATGGTCCCTTTGACATGTGGTTGTTTCTGTTTCTGAACTATCCTACATGCCAAAAAACTCCCCTCCTGCACCTTCTCCAAAAAAACCCCACTCAAAAAAAAAAAAAAAAAAAAAAAA